>CAIGRF010316813.1:8664-19495 GCA_903798235.1 Fraxinus ornus | reverse complement strand
GTTTCATATGTAGCAAACAAGTCCTTATTAGGACACATATGAAACACACATGCTGAATCAAGAATCCAATCCTCTTCGGGTTTAGACTCAATGTCAGAAATAGCTAAGAGTTCTCCATCACTTACAACGTTCTCTGCGATGTTTGCTTCGCCTGAAGTGTCTGAATGTCTACTTGCAGCCATCCTTTCTTTATTTTGCAATTTGTAGCAATCTTTCTTCAAGTGTCATTTCTTCTTGCAGTAGTTATAAATTTGATTACTAAACTTAGTTTTCGATCTATCCCTTCCAAAACCACCATGAGCAATAGGCATTCTCCATCTCTGGCCTCAAAAACCAAATGCTTCATCTTCTCTTTTGAATACAAAGCATCATATACCTCCTCTATGGTGAGAGTATCATGACTATACAAGATCTTGTCTCTAAAAGAAGAAAACGAAGCGGGCAACGAACACAATAGGATCAAGGCCAAATCTTCTTCATCATACTCTACTTCCAAAGTTTCCAAATCAGCGATGATCTCTTTAAATACAACCAGATGATCTTCCAATGATCCTCCTTCTGTCATGCGATGAGAGTATAAACGCTGCTTGAGGTTCAACTTACTTGTCAGACTTTTAGTCATGCACAATAGCTCCAATTTCAACCATAAAGCAGCAGCTGAATTCTCCTTCAAAACGTCCTGAAGAATAGTATTTCATATATGAATATGAATGTGAGAAATTACCTTTTTATCCTTTCGTAACTTCTCCTCCGCGGTCAAAGTAGCTGACATCTTGTCAATTCCCAGCAACGCATCATCTAAATCCAGTTGTGCAAGTACTGCACATATCTTAACCTTCCATAGCGAAAATCTAGTGCTCCGATCCAAAAGAGGAATGTCATACTTCACGGAAGCCATCACGAACAAAAGAACTTCGAACAAATCAAATATTGCGCTCTGCGGAACTGCTGAACCTCGGCTCTGATACCACTTGTTAGGATTGATACCATTTGTTGTGACACTAATCACCGAATTGATATGTTGAAATTATATGATAAATAACAATGAAGTATATGATCAAGCAAAAGAATAAAAGAATACAAGAATATGGCAGAGGAATTAGAAGATTTTATTGCATCAAGAATAATGGAGAAGGGAGAAAAATATTATAATGATCCTAAAAACTAGTAATCATAAATCTCACTCTTTAAAATTGTATAGAAGAGCCTAATATTTATAGAAAATATGTAGGGGACTTCCAAGACCTCTTGGTAGAGTTGTTGATGAAGTAGGATGTCAAAAACTGAGTCCAAAACGAAGTAGAAGAAGAAAAATGCGAAAAACACACATTCGAGCCGAGAAACTCGTTGCAGGCCTGGCTCGGCTTCGGCTTCGGCCCCGGCGCCCGAGCCCGACGCCTAGGCGCCATGGGTTCTGCCCCATATTTTAATGTGGCACCGGCGCCCATCCCTCGGGTTAATGTTCCAAAAAGTGTCTTTTGTCATCCAAAAGTCCTCCTTCAATTTAAACTCTGAATTATCATTGAAATGTGATCTTCATAACTTTACATAGGACTCCAGTAGCATTCCAAATTTGAATTTTTCATGATGTGCACTTCAATTAGAATTCTTCAATTACTCCAAACACTTCAACAAAGGAATTCGGGTCACACCTCAATTCCAACACAGACAATTAGGCAAATATCACAAAGATTATTATGAAAATCTTTATGTAGCTTTAACAATTCTGTAGCTGTGGTATCTTTAAAGAGCATAAACATAAACTTTCATCACACTTCTGAAGAAAAAAATGCCATGAAAGTTGATTTGAATTTTGCTTCTGATTTTGTATTTTATTCTTTAGTCTTATTGCTAATCCAAGGTCAATATTTGTCCACTGAGTTAATTAGGCATACTTTAGATTAGCAATAGTTCAGTGGTGCAAAGGACATGATTGATGTAGTGTCAACTAAGTTGGCAGCCGCAGTGTGAGGGTTTGGTTCATGCCTTTAACAAGGTTTGGAATTGGACTCTTTGTGGGCACCAGTTAGAAACTCTTATACCCTGACCTACTGAGGCACATCTCGCGATTTACCTCATCCACAATGCTCTAGGGGCAGGGCAGTGGAGGACCCTCATGATTGGGGTTCAACCTTTATAAACATTCAAACTACTTTTTATCTACAAATTCCGTAGGACCCACAAGTCACAACTCATTTCTACCTATTTATAAATAAATTCGTTTATAACCACTTCCCAAACATGCTTTAAGATGTCTATTCAAATATTGAACGTTGATTTCGATTTTAGGATTTCTTAAGCAATAGAAAATACTTTTTGAAACGCTAGGCCTAATTGCTTTAACTTTCCTGATGGTCCCTCACAGAATTGTGACACAAAATCACCCTTTCACGTTTCACGAACATACCAAATAAAATATTATCTTGATTCCTATCTCTTTCTGTCCTACAGTGAGAATTAAGAAGCTTGAAGCAGTCAAATACAGGGTGGTTGATGGTTTCTTATGTAAGAATGGTAATTGTAGGAAAGATATGTTTTTCTTTATTGATAATATCACCTTTTAGGTTGCCACTTGAAATACTAGCTTGCTTAATTTGAGAAACCACTCCAACTCTTTCAAATATATGTGCAGTCTAGTTTAAGAATTAATAAAGTGAAATGGTGGTCCCATTCTCATGTTCACAAGGTTTCAGGGAGGCATTGGTCCAGAGCTAGTTTATCAATTTTCATTTCTTCTTTTTCTGTTCTGAGTTAGTTTATTAATTTTCATTTCTTCTTTTTCTGTTTACATTCTTTCCCTAAAATCCAACAGATGATATAAAGAATGTCTAAGGTTTAAACATATCCTTGAAGAAAAGAGAGAAAGGTAGCAAATTCCTGTATATTTTGCTGCAATTTCTGTACCCATGCTGGGCCATGGGCTGCCATAGAAAATATTTTATTTGGTGTGATTTAGGCAGTCTTTGAATATTCATTATTCTGGTGTCGTTTTTGGACTAATGCACATCAAGTTTATGTCTACATTCATGTGTAAATTCATTCCCCTGCTAAAATTCTTGAGTTTATAATTAATAAATGTTGACAATAAGCATCTTTTTTGCTAAAAAAATCTTTAACATGCTTATGGGTGGCTGTTAAGGAAAAAAATATCCAGTAATTTAGGAAAAGATTCCTTAAACAAATATCAGACAAATTCTGAAAATGGCCATTATATGTTAGAGAATATCAGAAAATTGAATTATATTTTCCAATGATTCTGGGCAATAATGCCAGCTTCTGGTTTGTTTTACATGGCTTTTCTAACAGAAACACAGAATACATTACCAAAAAGAGACAATCAAACAATGATCAATTTAAACAAAACACTATCACAGGAAAGGGAAAAAATATTATTGAGCTTCAATCACTCAATGCTCTAATTACAGTTCAAAAGACAATAAAATGCAAAAAGGAGACAAAGCAAACTTATAAAAATAATCATTTCAATCTGTGCTAAGTATATCCTAAAGGTTTCCACACAGTGTCTTGAACTGAATTCACATAACACAAAATCCCAGAACAAATTTTGAAAAAAACCAAGGAATTGATTTTGCTTTTCTTTCTGCAATCTAAATGAACCTTAAAACAAATTTTGACACTAAAAAAATCCAAAACTGATTCTAAATGCACTGTTGACACTTAAAAAGAGGAGCAGTGCTTAATCACTCGCGAATCTGAAAACTTCTTAAACGAAAATTGAAGAAGTGATCTGTGCTGTTGAACAATAATTTGGAACCCACCAAACTCTGAGACTTTTATCAAGGCTTCCACTATAGAGCATGAATCCACCCCCTACTCTTGTTGGAGATGCCTGCAAGCACTTAACTGGCCCTTCATGGCCTTTAATTATCATTGTTCTAAATAAGCCTCCATTGATCTCTCTTTTCCATATACTAATACTCTTATCTGCTGATCCACTGCACAAAAACTCCCCCATTAGGCACATACACAAAACCGCCATTTTATGTGCTTTCATCTCACAAATTACCCTCCAACTATCAAAATCCTTATTCCCCAACCATCCCATTATATAACCATCTGAACCCCCTCCATAAACCAAATTTCCATCCTCAGACACAACTATTGAATTCAGTGATATATCCTTATGCCCCTCCAAGGTTCCCTTAAGCACATGGTTATTAATCTTCCCCTCCTTCCCCCAGGCCTTGATCTTCCCATCTGCTGATGCAGAATACACAATCCCCTTGGAAGCAACTAGACAATTGATTGCGTCCTCATGGGCTTTTATTGATTCCAAACACTTAAAATCCGACATCCTCCAAACCTTGAGAGTCTTATCCCATGATCCAGAGTAAATTAAATCGTTAGAGACAGCCAAGCAAGAAATACTATCCGCGTGTTCAATCCACAAACGCTTATGATGTCGCCTTGTTTGCACGTAATTGCTTTGCTTCATGAAGTTCCCCAAATAGTCCTTAGTAGTGGGGAGAGTATCAACAAGCCTGAACAAATTTTCGGAACTTCTTGAAATCTTCCACACTCTAATTCTACTATCTTGATGTGCTGTAAACACTTTGTTCCCAGCAGTGACAAGGGCCTTAACCGAGCCCTCTCCTTGTCCAAACTTTGTAAATTGCCTTAAATCAGGCTGTTGCCATACTATGATGTCCTTGCCCCGAGAAGCACTTAGGATAAATTCTCCACATAAAGCCAGGCAAGAAACTGATCCAATGTGTCCCGATAGATTTGCTAACAATTTATACGAATGAAAACCCGACATGGGCATGTTCAGAATCTTGAATTTAAGATCTTGAAAGTCATACCTAAACGATGTCGCTGGGCTTTCATCCGTGTCACTGCTTCTTCCGCTGCTGCTGCTTGCCGTTGAAGATAACATTGGACTCGAAAAAGCACTATCTGGAACATGATGTTTAACTGATTGAATCATTATTCTGATTAATGAAAACTGTATGTGGGTCTTTCTCTATATTCAAGATAAACAGATACAAATAAGATTGATCAAGAAAGGACGTATGTTGAGGAAATTTCTTGAAGAAGTTAAAAAAGTTTCAGATATGGAGGCAGCTATATAATTATATTGATCATGTATATAATATGCAAAGAAGAAAGAGAGAACAGGAGCGGAGTTGGAAGACGGCCAAGAAAGTAGAAACGCGGAATTCTTGGGAGAGAAAGATTTGGGTTAAAATAAAGGGTGTTGGTCTTGGAAAGNAGCCATGGTACCAACCTTTCAACTTTTTGCAGACTTTGCCCAAACTTTTGTTTTATGCCAACCACGGTACCAAACATTTAACCAATCCGTACCCGGAGTCCAAGTTGACGGTTTCCGTCCAATTGACCACGATAACCGTTAGTTGACCTCGGAAATAAAAAAAAATTATATTTTCCATCAAATAGGCAAAGACAATTTCGAAATTACACACAATTCCCACCAAATAAGTCTTCCTCGAGATGACTATATCTACCTCAACCTCACGCTTAAGAAAATCCCAACAAACCCGCCCACAAGTCCCCTCAAAATCCCCCTTAAATGTGGCTGATCAAATGCAGTTGATTGGAGTTAAGCCCGAATTCTTCATCCATATTGTCCAAATTTTCCATGACAAAATCTCGCAGCAAGTTTCCAAGGTAACATTGAAACTTCTTGTGGAGTTATGTCCATGGGGAAGAAACTGAGTCAAAGCGGTCGAACCAGGCTTAGTTTCAACATTAATAGAGCTTCTTCTTGACACATCTGAAAGAAGGGCTTGTGAGCTTATTTTGACAATATTGGTTCAGCTATTTGGTTGTGCCGAGAGCTGGGGCCGAGCTATTGAAACATGGAGCTGGACTTGCCATTGTTTCGAAGAAATACTTAGGGATTTTCATGTGGCAAGTGATAAGGCAATGAGAATAATTTCCTCAATTTCAAAATTCTCAACAAACTCTAGGGTTTTTCAAGAACTGTTGCAAGTTGGGGTGGTCACAAAGTTGTGTTTTGTGGCTGGATGGTGGTTGATTTTTCGTGGGATGGGGTGGGGTGAGAAAGGAGATGAATAGTTGTTTTTTTAAAAAAAATTATTTTTCGGATTTTTAATTCATTTTTTTTAACTTATTTGGTGGAAATTGTGTGTAATTTCGAAATTGCCCTTACCTATTTGGTGGAAATTATAATTATTTTATTTTATTTCTGATGTCAACTTACGGTTTTCGTGATCAACTGGACGGAAACTGTCTATTTGGACTCCATGTGCGAATTGTTTAAAGGTTTGGTATCGTGGATGACACAAAACAAAGATTTGGACAAAATCTACAAAAAGTTGAAAGATTTGGTACCGTAAGTGCAATTTTCCCATAAGAAAACTACCAACTCTTGAAAAAGCGTAATGTGGGAGCTGATTGGTATGTTATTATTGTTGGTAAGAAAAATCTTGGAATTTTTTTAACATAAATGTGTTTTGATAGGTATAACGTTAGAGTAATAATTATTATTTCTTTTCCTTTTTCTTTTTCTTTTTTAAACTGATAATGGTTTTTATTCATATTTAAATGATCCGATGAATAAGGGTTTTGACATTATTTCCTATTCTACAAGAATTATTAGAATTAATAAAAAGATTCGTAAGTATCATTTTTTACAAAAAAAAAAAAAGTATCCCGAGTATAGGTAACATGTAGCTAATATATAATGGATGGTATATGATTTTTAAGAAATACCTACAATTTAAAGACTAGCTTTTATTTATTTTTATGTAGGAACCCACAGTCGCTACTCGTGAGTGTGCACTAGATAAATCTCGCTCCATGAGAGATAAATCGTACCGCACTAGGTAGTCCGGTGCGACGGACTCGATCGAGAAAGTGTTGTCCGGTGCGACTAGCTTTTATATTTGTTTTAACATATAATAGTTTAAATACAGAACTAAGTGCTTAATTCATTGTCATAAATTCAAAGAAAGTAGAGATTATTGATCAATAAAGTAAATATTAAGCAACTGTGATAAGAAACTTACTAGTGTGAGTAAGCATCGTCACCTCTCAACCCATTACAAATTTTTGGAGACAGGACGAAAATTAAAATATCATTATTTACCATCCCGTTTTATTGATTATCTCCCCGTCCCTGATTACCTAACTAATGGGGGTTGGAGAATTTTTCCATCACTCAACCCCCAAGTCCAAACCTTGAAGTTTAAGACAGAGAAGGGACACAGTTTTTACATTGTTTATACACATTCTGTAATTATAATAATAATTATTATTATTATTATAAAGTAGATTGTGCCCGGGATGTCTTTGGTCGGCCATCAGAAAAGTCCCTTGTAATTTACACTCATTTTTCTTATTCAATTCTGAGACTTTAAGGAGCAGTTAGTTTATTTGTCATGTTCGGGCCTTGTTAATCTACTAATATAAACAAAACATTGACCAAATGCATCTTGCTAATTACAAAATTCTATAGGTTACAATTGAGAGCCTGCACATTAGAAATAAATTCAATTGCAATCACAAAGGCAGTCTAAATGGTACAATATGTTCAACTCAGAGTTCGAGTAGGTTAAGGGTTGTTCTCTTCAAGTTTTAGTTTTTAGTTTTCAGTTTTGAATTTATTTTAGGTTTTGTGTTTTAAGTGTCCATTTTGATATTGTTGAAAATGTATTGTTTTTATCATTTTGAAAAATTGTTTTCGAAAAAAAAATGAAAACGTGTTCTCTCTCTCTCTCTCTCTCTCTCTCTCTCTCTCTCCCTCTTCGGTGCTCCCTGTGATCACTGGTGCACCTGGCACTCCCAGCGACCTGCGCTTCCAACGATCTCCCTTGCCAAGAAAACCTAATGGAACAAAACCTTGAGCAAGGGAAAAAGAGTACAACGCGTATTTACTCTCTCTCATGATAATATCACTTAAATTATATTTCAGACATATTAAATCCTTCCTTGATAGTATCAAAATCATACAAGATAAGCCGTTTATAATCACATTTATTACATGCATATCAAATTTCATGCATTATCACGCTAATATAATAGAAACTTGTGATTATATCCACCACATGATAATTTATCTATTTATACAAGTTTTCTTGAAATTCATTATGTAAAGAGTCATACATTTCATATTACGACTTTATTTTCTCCATTTTCATTTTGCATAAATATACACCTTTAGGTATTCAGACTATAGATTCAGAAACTTCAGATTTCTCTAGTAGATTCAATTTTGCTATGATCACGTCGAGAAACTCCCAGTTTCTCTAGTTAATCCAATTTTAATATGATAACGTCATTTTATTTCATTTCCTCACTATTCAGAATATGATGCAGTATATCATGTCCAAAAGTGTTGTCGACAACTTTTTTTTTCAATTCTTTTTCTCATGACGCATAACTTATTGAGATATCTCCATTTTCAATATATCAAGTATCTGAACCTCTTTTGGAATTTTAAAATTTGTTATGTTTAAATATTCATCGAGAGTATATGCCTCCTTAATAGAATCATCTTTAATAATTGCTTCATTTTTGTTTGGAAATTTCTTGTATTAGAATCTAATTTTACCACGCTTCAGGCATGTCATAGATAATTAGATATATCAAATATAATACTAATGAATTGTCCTCCTAGGACATCAATTTTGTTGAAGTATTTAAAACATGTGCGTGAGATATTATTGAACTTTTTGGTCAATAAATGATCTAAATGGAGTATCTTTCGAACTTCTGGTTCGAATTGTTTTTTGCGAGAATAATGATATATTTGTACATTATTTCTAGTTTCTTAATTCCTCCCCTAATGCTGAGAGAATTGTCCAATAAAAGTGACGATCATTTTTACTGCGTTATAAAATATAACTCATTTGGGATAAATGTTTAAACTATGAATATATTCTCAACATTCTTTATTTTCCAACTCATTGCATTATAGTGGATTAATTTTACATATACTATACTATTAAAATAATTTGATGAAAAAAATTAGGCTATTACCATAAGCTAAGTTATAATTGAAAGAACTATGGAGCGATGGCAAAAAAATTCGCACCGCCCCGAATGCGGCCATAAAAACCCGTCCAGACGGGTTGACGGGCGGGGATCGCAGCCTCGTCTCGGGTCTCGGGGCAGGGCGGAGATGCCCGCCCCGTGAAGAATTAAAAAAGAAAAAAGTATCCATTTTCTGTAACCCTACTTCAACTAAACCCGCAACCCGGATTCATTTTCTCTCAAATCAAAATATCAAATGCACAATTGCACTGTCGTGACTCGTAAGCCACAACCACTTCTATCTTTCCTCTCTTCTTAGTTCTTTCTTCATAGTTTGCCCTTTTTTTCTCTTCTTTCCGGCTTCCATCAGTGTCCAAACTCCAAAGGCTAAGTGAGCTCTCCAAGGTAAGTTACTAAGTTTGCATTTTTTTTCTGCTTGTGAATTTTGTTTACTGTGAAGAAGAATGTTTTGAAGTTGGTGGTGGTTTTGACTTCCAATCATTTTGAAGAAGTTCTAGGAAGTGATTTTGACTTCCAATCGCCAAAAATTGAGGATTCCAATGAGGTTCATAAAAAGGTTTTTCTATTTGAGCATGATCGTTTTTGGGAGGATGACGAGCTGGTGACCCTCTTGTCCAAGGAGAAAATACAGGTCCATTTGAGTTATAATGAAATGAACTCAGATGGATCTTTAATAATGTCGAGAAAAGAGGCTATTAAATTGATGTTAAAGGTGATTGCCCACAATGGATAACTTTTACCCTTTAACGTGGGCAAAACTATCCACATTTGCGTGAATAATGTCGTAGGAGATATATTTTTGTGTAATAGCGAGTACATATAGTGTTAATTAAAGTAGAATGGTTGAAAAATTATCACCGCGAAAAAGAAGCAAATTCTGTTGTGGCATTTCGAACTGGTTTTGCTTGCTTTCTTTTTTGGTTTATGGAGGTCATCCATGAAGTAATTCAGCTGACCACTCTTTGTTTATGCAAAAATGATCGCTTGAATCCATACTTGGTTTTTCTTTCTTATTTGGATTTTGAGAGATTTCATTTGGAAGGAATCAAGGATACCTGTTAAAATTTATCGTCATTTAGTTTGGTTCAACTTACAACATTTTCCAGAAACTTTTTGTGATATATTTTCCAGTTATATGTTTTACCCAATGTTTTGTCAAAGCTTATACTTCCTCCGTCCATAAAGATATATTTTTATTTTTCGTCTAGGCCACTTTTTTTGTTAAAAGCGTAGATGATTTTTTTAGTTTTCTAATATATTCTTATTTAATTTATCCTTTAGCAATTCCATTTAGTTGTTAATCAACACCTTTATTTTTATTGTTTAGCTATTGGGAATGAGTATTTGTATTTGTATTTACTAAGCTAGTTCATTTGTCAAGATTTTAGCATTCCCCACATTTGGATAAAATTTATTGTGTTTAATGTCATTTGTTATTTGCACAGATGTCTTGCCCAAGTAGTGCAGCTAGTGCTGGGAGTATTGGATTAGGACCAATACGCGAGGAAGATAGCACAACCAATATACCAGTGAGTGATGTCCTACAAGAAGATCCAGCTGAACCGTTACCAAATGCAAATGAAATGCCAATAAACCAAAGTGACGAGGAGCGTGATATTGGAGAACCATCTTTCGAAAAGAGGAAATTGACTTCAGTTGTTTGGGAGCTCTACAAAAGACAAAAAAATGGTGAGAAATGGAAGGCTATATGAAATCATTGCAAGAAATAGTTAGAGGGTGACACAAAAAATGATACAAAACATTTGCATGATCATTTGAAGAGATGTGTATTCCGTCGTCATGATAATACTTGCCAAACAACATTAAATTT
>CAIGRF010316793.1:0-22155 GCA_903798235.1 Fraxinus ornus | reverse complement strand
CTAGTTACTCGTGTGCTTGCGCCCCTTAGAGGCGTCGTGTCTTGTTTCCCATTGTAAATCTTCGCCGAATTAATACACCCCTTTTTGGGACTTTGTCTCAAGAGGTTTGTCCCTTACACAATCGTCTGATCCTTTTCTTTAATTGTTAGCGTACTGAAACCCGCGCGAAACACTTTGTATTGTTGTTAAGTACTCAAGGAGGGCTAGATTCGCGGTCCTTTTAGAAAGTTAATTTTGTTTAGGTGGTCATCAATTGTTGTGACTGATTCGAAGCGTTACTCTATCAGCTCAATGCCTGTTCAAATTTTACCATAAGTTTCTACGAATTATTATTGCATGGTAGTGTTTTATTTATCTATCAATTTGTGACCATATCTGTTGGGCTAAAGGGTGGTGAAAACAGCTTAGGGGTGGGAAGGGTGGCCGGGAATTGGGGTTGCTGGGGAAGGAGCAGGAGTAGATTGTTGCTATTACTTTTAAATTGTTTTAAAAATTTACAAGATATTTAGACATTCGAGAGGTCGAATTTTGCTGGATGCCGTCTGCTGCTCTTACTTGCCCTTTTCGTAGGTATATCTCGTCCTCAGACCTCAAATGCCGTATGTACATAAATAGGCATCTCTTATGCTTTGCTATCAAATTTACTGGAATACAACAATCAAAATTAAGCTATCGCTTTAAATAGCTGAAACAGAGAAAAGTTTCTTATTTCAAAATGATTGGATGCCATCCAAGTTGTTACATCTCTAGCAGACTTACTCTAACCAAAAAAAATAACAAACATAATTATCAAAATCATGCAACAAAAATAGACAAAGCAAAGTTAGTGCTATATAATTATCTTCTAGAAATCTAATTTGCTGTTGATACCATTTCTACACATCTTAACTTCTTCTCCAAGCTGGCAACTTACGAGAGAAGGCCCACCATCTCAACAATCTTTCCCACAAGTTGCAGGAAAGAAACATGAGAAAAGCCCACATTTCCAGCTTATCTCTTAATGCTATGGATAAAGGGACCAACTTCAACCAATCATTCAAGTCCCTGCATAATTCAAAGGTTATAACTTTGAATAAACCAACAGCAGCCACGAGAGCATACAAGAATAGTTTATTTTCTGAGATGCTTTGATTGAAAGGATGTCCCATGTAATTCGCAGTATATGTGGCAACCAGTATCATCATGCACACCATGAATGAAACTGTACTCATGAGGGAGTCCTCTTGTTCAATAAATTCATCTGGCATGTAATTTTCAGCGTCTTTCACACAAGATACCAAGACCAAAAGGTGAACTCCAAATTGTCCTAGGACAGAAAGGAAGACATAAGTGCACAATTTATTGGATTGAGGACGCTCAGCTGAGAGGGTACCAAGGGGCAGAGCATGCTGCATAAACTGAAAGAAAGCCGTTGCAGAAACCACATGGATTGTAGCTTGAATAGAAGTCTCTTTCATACCATATAAGTACATTACACTCAAGTAGGCAGTTTGAAGGAAAATAATCTTCAACATCTGAAGGTTAATGGCTAGGGTACTGCGACCTTGACGAATTATGTCGGTGATGGAGGCAACTGAAGTACGCTTTGCCACAAATGATGATGTTATCGAGGCATCCCCTAACTCAGAAGTTATAACAGCTATCATATCTGGGTTGCTTGCCCACATTGAAACAGCTTGGCTATTTGAAGGGAGGGGTTTTGCACTGGGGAAGCCTACTCCTATATGTGCCTGTAAAACATAAATATTAAGTCTAACAAAAGCTACAGATAACAAAACCAATTCAAATAATTTTTTTTTTTATGAAAACATTCTGACCATTAAAACTCAGGACGCCGATACATAACAGCAAAACAGTTTGTAACAAGGAAATTAGGGAGGCTTGCAAGCAGTATACACGTTTGTTTTAGGAAATATACACAGTATTCCTCAACGCAACAAACTTTCGCAATGGCATCACACCCATGCATAACAACACACTTTACATGCCATGCTGAAGACATAAATTATGTGCAGAGAATCATACGCTTCATTGCTATGCAATTACTAACAAGCAATGATGACAAAAATCAAAGTGAATAAATCAGTATATTAACCCAGCTTTCAGGCACATTAAATTCTGTATTCTGTGAAACCCACGGGAGTCTAACTGTCTAAGAGATGCTTATTGACTTTTCATTATGTAATACCTGCTTCAAAGCTCCAACATCATTTATTCCATCACCACACATCATTGTTACCCTCCCCACCAATTTAAAAGTGGTCACTATGAGTTCCTTTTGCTCAGGAGACATCCTTGCAAATACCTGAGAGATGTTATGAAGTTTTAAGAGAATGAGAACCAATAGAGTGCTGAGTATGACACAAATGGTAAACTATAAACAGTTGATCTATAAAAAAAAAAAATCAAAAATCAAAATATCTTTGTGAATCTATTAAAAATTTCAACAAGAAAACATTTTTTTGGATGTTAACTAAAATTTATCTATAACAAGAATTATCATAATATAAACATTTCTAAAACGATTTAAGAAAAACTGTGAAATGATTGGAGAGAGATTAGCAACCTTTACGTGCGGAATGACTTTAAGAATACCAGAAGTTCTCTGCAACATTTCAATGCAGTCGCCTCCAATACAAAGATCATAAGCCTCCGATAGAGCTTCAACTGCATTCTCCCTGTTAACAAAATTAATACTTAGAAAAGCTCAAAGAATTTCCAAGAAACCTTCCCACAACCCAAATCAAAGCTACCACGCAATGGGTTGTTAGAAATAGGATTCACGAGTGTACACATGATTGATTTTGATGCTTGAACTTTGACGAGGCTTGCACAGGATGCATTAGGGTTTATTCGGGAAACTGTTGAGAATGTCCACGAGAGTGTTAAGTACAAGAAGACTTCAGTTTCTTTTATTTTCTTTTCAAGAATTACTTTATGGATGTTTTCTATTTTATTAGACGAATGAACTTTAAGATATCTTTTAATAATACGACGTACCATGACAATTATATTCTTTTCCTAATCCAGATGTATAGTTAGTGCCTTAGTGGTGGTTCAAGAAGAATAACGATGGATGTCCTCGAGAAACTTATTGGGATTTCATTGTAGTTCAAAAGATATTCTTATGCGAGTTGTGGCTCAAAATCTCTCTCCTATTGTGCTCTAGTTACAAATTGGTATTGTCAACCGAAACTTTCTCTCTCTAGCGACTCTCCCGCATGGAGAGTCATCCCGTAACATCCAAACCTACCCATTCGAAACCCATCGACCCACAAAACATTGGCCTCACGCCACAAAAATATAGCCAACACAGTCACGATAGACACCTGCAGGCGGCGGCCCTGGGTGGAAACCCTAGTGCCGCCGCTCGTCCACCAGCCACGGTTCGCTACAGGGGGCGAGACCTCAATCGGCATAGGTCCGCCGAGATTGAGACTCACGCGCCTCACCGGACGACTGTGCAGGCGATTCCGACTCCGGCGAGCACGGCGCGTCCTCCCGGCGACGATCCTGCAGTGCGTGTACCCCACGCTCCGGCCGCGGGTGCGCCCCACGCGCCGACGATATTGAAACAGAAAATTCCTCGCGACGTGCCCAGGCCATTCCACCCCTCCATTCTACTATCAGGTACTTCAAACACACAAGTTCAGAGGCATGCGAATATGTTTGATAAAAGGGAGTTTACTTCGAGGTTTAGAGTGGAGGCAAAGGAGTTTGTGGTGTCTGTTAGTGACGTCGGCATTGTTAGGTTGACTGAATGGGGCCCGAGGATGTCGAATGCTATAAATATGGGGAGGTTTGGCGTATTGTGGATGTTGAATATGGTGGATAGATTGAGGGGGGCAAGTAAACAGGAGGACTTCGTGGCTAAGTTTACTGAGACCTCGAGAGCTTTTGTGGCACAACGGTGTGGGAATAGTCGAGGTAGGTATCTGATGATAGCACAATACGGGGAGAGGAGACGGAAATGAGTGGTGATGGTACCGGAAGGTGTGAATGGAGATGGATGGGCGTCGATTCTGCAGATGTTTCAGGCAGTTGTCGATTTTTTTGTCACTAGAGATAAAACTAAGCGTCAAACGGTTAAAGTTAACAATCTAAAAGGGAGGACTTATGCTGAAGTTACGGCAAACCGACAGGTCGAGCAGAACATGAAAAATCCAGTGTTGTTGCAAGAGGATAGTGAGGTTTATGGGAATGATACTCGCGCACCGCCTCTAAACGAGGGTCATTCTTTGAGGCCTAATTTGAAGGAGACAATGCCAAAAATTGCATTGAACAGTTTATTGAGTAATGATGACATAAGGGCTCGCGTTCAAGGATAAACTGCTGAGGCTACTGGGAGGTGGAGCTCTAGAGGGTCCCAAGATGATTTGTTGTCATAAGTGCGCGGTTGGTGTGTCTGAGTATCCAGCTATGGAGTTAAAATCGAACTTGGTCCATACTAAAGATAAACAAGTGAGGGTTGAGCCCATTTGTGAGAATCAAGTAAGGTATGATGTAGAGTGTAGTGGAGATGACGGTGGAAAGATTTGGTGGGAAGGGATACGAATCTGATGCCTTTTGAATGAGACTACAGAAAAGAGTTGTATAGTTGTGAATGAGGTAGTTATGATCACACCTACAGAGGGAGTAGAGTTGATAGATGAAGAGACCGGTACAGTGATGGCAAGGAAAGCAAGTCCGATATTGACACAAGGGCAAGAGGTGACAGGTACGACAACTACGATTGTGAACACTTATATTAGAAGGTATCATAAGTCTATTAGAGAACAAGAGGTGGGGATTGAAAAAGCGATAGTGGTGTGGGTGGATGGCGCCAACAAATGAACAATGGACAAGGGTGTTGGGCAGATGGAAGAGGGGGAAGGACAGATCTTTGAGCCTGTTGGGTGTTGTGATAAAGGGGAGATAGTGGGAGTTAATGTGCTTGACGTTAGACCTCCAGCTTCAAATTGGGTTCTCCAAAAAATTCAGGAATTTAGCAAGATGGTGGAGGTGTCATGCGATGGCTATGAAAATAAACTTATGCTATTGTTTGAGGAGTTAGAGGCTAGTAGGGGACATGAGATGTATACACCAAGAGGAAAAGCTAAAAGAAAAGGGGACCGTGAGCTTAGGCGACTTGAATGCTCGATAAACTATGATGTTAAATGGGGTGAGTCAAAGAGAGGGTTGCTGGGAAGGGATGATGGAGAGTTTAAATAATCCCAAAAATCATTAGCTGGAACGTGAAGGGACTCAACGAAGTTGGGAAAATGTTAGGTGTCCGAAACATGTTAAGGGGTTGGCGGGCCGATCTTGTCTGTTTACAAGAAACGAAGTTAGAGGTCGTCTCGAGGGCTGTTGTGAGTTCTTTATGGGGGACAGCATGTCGGGTATTAGTTTCTTGGGGCTTCAGGGGCATCAGGAGGTGTGCTTGTCATGTGGGACACTAGAGTTCTTGATATGGAGGAGGTTAGTGGAGGGTTATTCTCTCTATCTATTTCTTTCAGTAATGTTGGGGATAGATTTAGGTGGATGTTTATTGGAGTTTATGGGGGGAATTCAGATGAGAACAGAAGGGGCTTGTGGGATGAATTGGCTGGTATGATGGCTTGGTGGAACTTACCAGTGTGCATTGGGGGTGATTTTAATGTGGTCAGGTTTCCTTCGGAGAGGTCAAGTGGTGGGAGAATAACAGGGGCTATGGAGGACTTCTCTAATTTTATTAGTGAAAACATGTTGGTGGATTTGCCTATGATGGGGGGAGAGTTTACTTGGTCATCTAATCGAGATCAACCTGTTCAATCTCGTATAGACCGATTTTTGATCAGTGGGGAGTGGGAGGCTAAGTACGCTGATGTAATTCAGAGGAGATTGGTGAGAGTGTACTCAGATCATTTTCCTATCTCGTTATCTGGGATTGTAAGGGGTAGTAGAAGACAACCTTTTAGGTTTGAGAAGATGTGGCTTAAAGTTGAAGGTTTTGGGGAGCGAGTTCGGAATTGGTGGGCTTCTTATGATTTCAGGGGTTCCCCTAGTTATATTTTACATCAAAAGTTGAAGGCATTGAAGGGGGATTTAAAGAAGTGGAATGGGGAGGAGGTGGGAGATATTGACTATCGTAAGAATCAGTGTCTAGCGGACATAGAACAACTGGATAGGCAGGAGGAGAGTCGAGGGTTGGAGGGGGAGGAAAGGGAGAGGCGTGGATGGTTAAGGGGAGAGCTGGAGAGATTGGCGGAGATGGAGGAGATTGCTTGGAGACAGAAATCTAGGGTAATGTGGTTGAAGGAAGGCGACAAATGCACAAAGTTCTTTCATCGGGTTGCTAATTCCAATAGACGAAATAATTCCATTACATTGTTGGAAGTCGATGGAGTTTCGTATGAAGACCCACAAGATATAGTGACTCAACAGGTGAGATTCTATCAGAAACTTTATCGGGAGCAGTCTGGGTGGAGGCCAGAATTGGAGGGGCTGGACTTCTTAACGATCACCGAAGAGGATGCCAGTTGGGTTGAGAGACCATTTGAGGAGGATGAAGTTAGGGATGTGGTATTTAATATGAATGAGGATAAGGCCCCTGGACCGGACGGCTTCTCATTCTCTTTCTATAAGGCCTGTTGGGAGGTGGTGCGAGCAGACATTATGGATACAATCACCTATTTTTTCGAGCGTGGCAGGTTTATGAGAAGTCTGAATGCCACGTTTATTGTGCTTATTCCTAAGAAACCGGGAGTGTCTGATATCAAGGATTATCGTCCTATTAGTTTGGTCAGTGGGGTGTACAAGATTATTGCTAAAGTGCTGGCGAATAGATTAAAGGAGGTGCTGGGAAAAGTGGTGTCTAAGTCCCAGAATGCTTTTGTGAAGGGGCGCCAGATTTTGGATTCGGTTCTTATAGCGAACGAATGCATTGACTCAAGATCACGGCAGGGGGTTCCAGGGATGCTGTGTAAGCTGGATATTCAAAAGGCGTATGATCACGTCAATTGGGGATTCCTTATGTATATGCTCAGGAGATGCGGATTCGGTGATAGGTGGTGCAAGTGGATCCAGTTTTGTATCTCTACGGTTTCGTTCTCAGTCTTAGTTAATGGCAACCCCGAAGGGTACTTCCAGAGTAGCAGAGGTTTGAGGCAAGGCGATCCGTTGTCCCCCTTGCTGTTTGTTATTGTGATGGAGGCATTCAGTAAAATGATTGAGAAAGCTGTGTCAGAGGGTTTGCTAAGAGGCTTTGCGGTTGGTCACCTACAGGTCTCCCATTTGTTATTTGCAGATGACACATTGATTTTTTGTGATGCAGACGATAGGCATATTAGGAACTTGCGCCGCTTGCTCCTGTGTTTTGAGGCGGTCTCTGGTTTAAAAATAAATCTGGGGAAGTCTGAGGCTATTCCAGTGGGGGAGGTTGATAACGTGGAGGATTTGGCGGCGTTATTGGAGTGTAGAGTTGCACAATTGCCCATGTCTTATCTTGGGCTCCCATTAGGAGCGAAGTTTAAAAGTAAACAAATTTGGAATGGTATTCTAGAAAGGATGGAGAGAAGGTTAGGGGGGTGGAAGCGTATCTATCTTTCTAAAGGAGGTCGTCTTACTCTCATTAAATCCACTCTCTCTAATCTCCCAACCTATTATCTATCATTGTTCCCAATTCCCGTTGCAGTAGCAAATAGATTAGAAAAGATTCAGAGGGATTTTTTATGGGCAGGGTTGGGAGAAGAGAGGAAATTTCATTTGGTTAAATGGGATGACGTTTGTTCCCCTGTTGGTGCGGGGGGTCTTGGACTGAGGAGTCTCGTCTTATTTAACAAGGCCTTGTTGGGCAAGTGGTTGTGGAGATTTGGAAAGGAGAGAGAGAGCTTCTGGAGAGAAATCATAGGGATGAAGTATGGTGTTATGGAGGGGGGATGGTGCTCGTGTGAGGGTCGAGGATCTTATGGGATGAGCCTGTGGAGGTATATCAGGAAAGGATGGAATGAATTTCAGACTAGATTGGCTTTTGTGGTGGGTAACGGTACGAAGGTCAGATTTTGGGATGATCGTTGGTGTGGAGATCAATCATTAAAAGCGCGGTTTCCTTCGTTGTATCGCATTGCTTTAGAGCCCTCAACTATGGTGAGTGATGCTATGACGATCAATAATGGGAGTCATAGCTGGAACATCGCTTTCGGGAGGGGCCTACATGATTGGGAGTTGGATGACTATGCGTTGTTCTTGGCCTCTATGTATGATGTGCACATTCAGGTGGGAGATGAGGACTATAGCAGGTGGAGGGGGGCACGAAATGGTTTGTTCTCTGTTCGCACGTATTACAGATCCTTACTGGAACCCGTGGTGAGTTCATTCCCCTGGAATAGGGTTTGGCAGAGTAAATTACCTCCAAGGGTGGCCTTTTTGCTGTGGACGGTTATGAGGGGGCAGGTGTTAACGGTGGATAATCTACGAAGAAAGGGATGTTATATTACGGAGTGGTGCTACATGTGTAAGAGGGATGGAGAGACAACTACATGTGTAAGAGGGATGGAGAGATAATTGATCACCTGTTCATTCATTGTGACGGTGTTCGTTGGTTGTGTAATGATATTTTAGCCTCGCAACATATGAGATGAGTACTGCCAAGGTGTATAAAGGAGGTGGTGCAGGAATGGAAAGTTCAGATATAAGAATAACAAGCTTGTTTGGGAGCTCATTCCCGGATGCATTGTTTGGTGTGTGGAAAGAAAGGAACGACCGGTGCTTTGAAGATCAAACACAAACGACAGAGCAATTTAGAGAATTTTTTTACCTGACTTTGTATAGTTGGTTTAAGGCTGCAACTATTAGTCCGATAGAAGGGTTGCCTAATTTTTTAGTGTTTCTATCTTGTTTAAACTGATAATGCACTCTTTGTGTATTATCTTTTGATTTTGATTTATAATATAATATGATTACCTTAAAAAAAAAAAAAAAAAACTTATTGCTTTTGAGCTCTTCCCATCACTTCCCATTAATTTTTACTTACTTTTAAGCTGTTAGCTGAAACATGTTCTACATCGTAATGTTCACACAGGTCTTACCAAAGCTTTTAACGTTGTTCTGGGAGAAATAATTTATTTATTTTTCCCATCACGTCATTGGAAAAAAAAAAATTTAAATAAAAGAATATAAATATTAGAACTTAGAAAACTTGACTTTGGAGAGTTGCACAAGTTATTCTACCATCTATTTATCTTCTTTCATACACATATTAATAGTTAAATACAATTTGGGAAAAGCCTCGTTGCAAAAAGAAAAATCAGCAACATCAGAGGACTTCACAGTTTCGAGTCAATTGAAAGGAGGGAGCAATCAAGCAAACTTCTCCATGGTAGAAATATGCCACCAGGATAACGCAAAAGGAGTAGAAGACGAAGTAAGGAGATATGTACACAATAAAGCCAACTAAGGGATGAACATTGTAAACAGTACGGAGTTTGACAGCATTGGATGTGTATAAAAAACAGAAAAAGGATACTTACCTGTACTCAACAATATCGCTCTCATCAGGAGATACCCAGTCATATCCTTCACTGTTCTTCGCAGTGCCTAGAATTAGTGCTGGTTTTGAAACAATATTAACTTGGCCAGCTACATGACAAGCTGTCAAAGCTTGATCTCCAGTAATCATGACCTGACAAATAATGGAAAGCCTCATAAAATTCTGAATATGATCCTCTATCAAACATTTTGAAGAAAATCTGATATCCTGATTGTCCATATCTTTTTTCTTTTAAGCATTCCTTATTTTAAACTGCATAAAACATTTGGAAGAAACTCTTATTTCCATATTTAGACTGTAAGAAGATAAAAAAAAAAAAAGCTGTCCATATTATCTGTTTCTATTTTCTTTCTAGCTTTTCCTTGTTTTAGACTACAATCACAGAACTGAAGCCCGAGGTGCAACCAAATCAAGAGTATAGTGGAGCATAAATCACAGTACAAAATTACTTGGAAGAAGATTATCACTCACCAAGTCATGTGATGATTCTTTCAATTTAGATAATGCAGCTGCTGAATCACTTCTGATAGGACAACTAAATACCTGAAGCATTTATGAAGAGCATCATAAAGTAGCAAAGAAATAACAAAAAGGAAGAGAGAATATTAATAAAATCTCAAAATTTGCGCATTCAGATAGAAGACGATTTGCATAAATTTTATTTTTACCGCAAAACCAGCAAAAGTAAGACCACTTTCCACCACGTCTCTCTCCAAGCTTCTGGCTTCCATATCCTTCAAACATTCAACATAATTGGCATCAGCTTAAACAGGCACAAACGAAAATTGTGGGGATAAATGAAGATACACAAATATGAAAAACACATAGGGAACACCTGGGTAACTCTAAATGTATCAACAAACAAATAAAGGAATAATTTATATACTTGCATATAGTCATATAAAAGGGGAAGTGTTTACATAAAAATATGAAAAAAAAAAAGATGGATTTATGATTGACTAAGCATCGACGTTGTCAGAAGTAACAAGTATTAACCTCTGGATGGCATCCATCGTTGCAAGTTTGCAATCCATAATACTGTTTAGTATAATTCAAAAAGTTTAAGAACCTCTGTAAGTGCAGATAAGTGATCGTGAAGCTAATCTAACCCATAGAATATGCAATTGAGGCAATGGCCAATTTCAAAGTAAGCAGAGCGTGAAAGTTTTAAAAACAAAAAGGACCTGTATGAACACAACTCATTGTGCTGGCCACTTTAAATTACAAAGATTCTGACCAAGGTCACATGACTCACATAGATGTATACAAGATCTATAAGCTGATAATATTGAACAATATTTTAATTAGCTACCACAAAAGTTTATAATAACCTATTAAGTTAGACATGGGAAGAGTAAGAAAATAGATTCAGTTACTAGTGACCACAAAATGTGACAAATCACTGTTATCTACATGTATGTATCTATGATTGAACATTAACAATGCAGATTTATGAATGGATAGGGAGATGAATATCGCAAGGAGAAAATATTCCAAAGAGAGCATTCTTACTGATATCACTGGAAGAGACTTGTAGGCCAATGCCAGAACCCGAAATCCTTGGCATGCATATTTCTTGTAGGTCTGTACATAGAATGCAGGCATATGAACCAGTCTTTCTTGAATAGTTTCTGGTGCACCCTGAAATAGTATAGGGAGATATTTTGACTGACTAGTGTAAATTCAAACGAGGAAACAAGAAAAGATCATAAAAAATAAGAATTAATTCTATTAATCCGTCATTCATGGAAATTATATGCAAAGCCTATTCGGGGCAAAATAGTGAAAAACCATCACTGGAGTTGCAAAGGAAACTAAAATAGCGCTTATTCAAAATTGAGCTTAATGAGGAAGGATGGGGCTGCAATAATCCTAGAGAAAAAGGTCGGCCTAAACTTATAATTGATCACATGATAAAAAAGGTTTAAGCCTTCGCATCATAACCATGGATAAACTTTTGATAAAGCAGTGTGGAAGAGGAAATCCAGCAGCCGACCGTGACGAAGTGTAAGCGAAATTGAGTTTGTAATACTAAGCAAGTCCTCAACCCATCAAAGACTGTCCTTTTGATAGCTTTTGTCATTCTACATTACTTTGGCATTATTCTGTTTTATAGCAACACATCATTCCGTTTATGTGTGTATGAGTGTCATTTAGGCAAAGTTCTCAATGTGATCATACGCATTTGATTTTAGGTTTCAGAGGCAGTGCTTCTGTTTATCAGTTCTACTAGACAGACAGTAGCATTATAACAGGCGGTAAATTTAATTGTGCCATAATGATACGGAATCACAGAAAGAGTTCATAAAGATATCGGCCAAAACTCAAGCACCAAATTTCGACAAGTCAGGGTATAAATTTGTGTTTACTTCACAACCCTAAAATAAGAAAAATGTAAATCCAAACCTTGACAAAAGCAAAAAACTGCTTCTTGACACAGACAACAACTGCCATTCTTTTCAAGTGAGAAGAAAAGTGGTGTCTCAGCAGAATCAGTACGGCATTGCCACCTCCACTGCACGTGTTGAAACCATTAAAAAATGGGATACAAGGATAGTGCAGGCATTCAGTTCAAAATGGATAATTCATATAAATAATGGAGTTTATATACACTTGGAGAAACATTACATTACAACATCTGGGCAAACATAATTGGCCTTGTTTACACAAATTCCCCTTTTTCTCTATGCCCACACCCCAAGGAAAAGATAATTTTATGTAAGCGAATAATTATAGAAGCACACCACTCTGTAAATCATTTAGAGGTTAGCATCAACAACATTCTTCAAGTTAGTGCATTCTAGACAAATTGTGCATAGTTGAACTATTCTTGATCAATGGAAAAAAAGTCAGAACCATAAACTTATAACTTCTATAGTATATAACGATATTAATGTTCATAAACGAATAACCTCAGGGACACTGAGGTGAGTAACCGACCGTAAACTTCACGGCCTCGTAGGATTAGTCGAGGTGCGCCCAAGCTGGCTCGGACACCCACGGTTATAAAAAAAAAGGAATAAATCTTATCACTCACCTTGACTCGCCCGACGTCCAAACCAAAGAGAAATTTCTATCATGAACGCCGGAATACCACATTTTAATCAGTAATGCACAAGGAACCAAAATACAGTACAGCATTCTCCCTCCCAGTTAAGTTTGATCCAAATCCATAGGTATTATACAAACATCATTGGGGGAAGGAGTTGTTAATACCTATTCTGCTAGGATAAATGCAAAACTACAAATAAAAAGGAAGTCCTGATAAGCATAAAATCAAATGATAGCCAAAAAGACAGAATATTTTCGAATTCAATCTGAGACGGAATTTCTACTTCTAGAGGCAAAGATTCTATAATAAACTACAGTATCGGAAAAACATGCGAAGAAATGAGAGCGTACTTTGACATGGACATTTCATCTGACTTGTAGTCCCAGTCAATTCCTTTCAGTGCAGCCTTCTCAAGAGGATCACCAACCTACATCAAGATTTTTACTAGAACTGTTGTATTCAAAAAATAATACAGGAGCTCAAGTAACACCCACAAAACGGACTAGCTTCAAATCTCAGTTGTTTTCTACGCTAGAAAGTCAATAGACAAACAAAGTAGTCTTTACTTGAAACAAGAAGATACTATGATTTAAAAACAACGAGTAATCCATAATGATTTGCCAAGCATATGTAACTGAACCATCACAGAAATGGTAGCATATATGAAGTCTCTAGCCATCCCATCAAGTTTTTCTTAATTATTCATTTTTTTAAATGATTATGGGCAGGGTTCGCAGGTATGCCCTCGTGGACCAAATGGATAGAACTAGCAGGAAAAAAGGACATTAGGACATCCTTGCCAAGTGATGTTCTTCAAGAGGCAGCTACCATTTTTACCGTCAGTAAACTCCACGGCCCCTGATATTACATATACTAAATAGAACTTGTATTCTTCATTCCACCATTCATCTAAAGCTGAATCAAAGGGAGACGAAAGCAACTTCCTTCAACTCCTGACAATAAAAGATAGTGGATATTTTATTCCATTTGATTAAGAGTTGGTGAAAATACCCAAACCAGTAGAACAGGAATGGGACCTAGCCAAAATGACCAGCTAGGAAAGTCCTAAAAAAATTCGGAATTGGGTATTTTTAACCGATACGTGACATATCGGTCTGGTTCTAGGTTTTTAAACAATCGGTTCCCTGATCTGCTTTTAATATTCGATCACCACACCCTATCATCGTACTAGAAGACGTCAACCAACATTGAGAGAAAGACTTCCAACCTTACGCCTTCTCTTCAGCATATCATCATCCGCCTTCTCATTTCTGAAGCCATAATCCTTTGCTCCTTACCTGATTCTTCAAAATTCCAAATCCTTTAAAATTGAGATCCAACCCTAGTAATTTGCAAACAGAAAAAGGAGAGAAATGGGAGCAGAGTCGCTCTTTTGTTCATTCTAAAATTCTCACTTTCGATTTCTTTTAGAGCCAGACCAAGAGTCTTTCATCTTCCACATATTATTTTCATGAAGCTAACTCAAATCAAGTAAATACCCAGATGCATGTATTTGTATATTTGTTCCATGATTTTTTTACTTTGGAAAAAACAATTTAATAATGTGATTGATCTCAAATTTTGGAAAAAAATCATCAACTACTCACCCTAATAATATTGTTTGCTTATGTTGAAATCTGTATTTAATTGTTGTCTTGATGACATTGCTCTTCCTATTACATAATCCAACGACCTGACTACTCTGTGAATGTCTTTTGCATTTTTCTTAAACAAAGGCAAGTGTGTTATGGAGTGGAGTTTTTCCTCTTTCTTTTTTTTGGATTAGTTTTTCAAAATAACTAAATTAAATTTTATAAGATTATCTATACCAGCTTGTTGTCCACAAAAGCCAAGGCATGACAAGAAGCAAGAATTTCCAGAGTACGGGTAGGCATTTTAAGGACATCTGTTTCTAGCACTTCATTGTCCATCAACCCGCCAACACCAGAAAAATCCTGAAAATTAGAGCAGCTAAAGTCATTATAAAAGGAAAATCTCGAACAAGAGTTAATATATTAGAGCTCAGCGTTACCATCTCATCATATGTTAATGTTCCGGTCTTGTCAAAACAGCATATATCAACCTGGGGGAGGGTAATATCAAATAATGTAGAATAAGGCTGTAACATTAAAAACTGAATTCTTACACTACAAAATTTATGTATTTAGAGAATTGAACCTATTAAAAAATTTCCTTCTAGCACTGCTCACCTTCCCAGCAATAGCGACGCGAAATGGTTCTGTACAGATTATTCCGCCACATTCTAGTGAAACATATGAAGTTTTAAATCCTCCTTGACGTTTTAGTTTAG
Source organism: Fraxinus ornus (assembly GCA_903798235.1). Classification (NCBI taxonomy): domain Eukaryota; kingdom Viridiplantae; phylum Streptophyta; class Magnoliopsida; order Lamiales; family Oleaceae; genus Fraxinus; species Fraxinus ornus. Next base: position 7,284 of record CAIGRF010316793.1, on the reverse strand, counting down.
TCCACAACAGGTTGATAGTTATTAACAGCTGCATTGCAAGTTCGGGGGCAGTCACACAAGCAATGATCAACAAATAGCTCAGAATAAGCTTCTTTGGGTCCTCAAGCCCCTACATCAGAGCCAGTTTGTTACCATGACCAATAAAACAAAATTTAAACCTGCATGAATAAAATCAATTAGTTTAAGCATAACCATTTTTACCTTCTTAAAAACATACCCAAAAGATATTAAAGCCATTGCCACTAGGAACAAAATGAAGAGTCCAATTTCCTGTCTGTTAAACGTAACCTAGATAACATGACATCATAAAAATTTAAGGAGAGAGATTATGGGTTTGCATTAAAATCATTAATAAACCCAACAAAAGAATAAAAACAAATTACCCTCTTAGTAGAAAATACTATTGCATGCATCAGTTTCCCTTGACTTGTTTCAAATCCAGTTCGTAGAACCACCGCCAAGCAGCCACCGTCAGGAGTTTTAACATGAAATGACTGCCTCAACCGGGGTGGGAGGGGAGGGGTCAGGGCGTAAGAAATTTTCACATTTCGTGGCGACGACAATCACATGAAAGGTAATGAAAAACAAAAATCACCATATCTGCAGTATGCTCCAATATCTTTGTGCCAGTAAAAAGAACATGTGCTTTATCTCGTCTAATGGATAGTTTCTTCTCACTTTCTCTACCAATTACTGAAACCTGAGAAATGATTCAAGATGAGATCTTCAAATGAGAACAAAACACATTATTGCTTCATAAAGACCATCATCAAAAATGTTTCGGTTTAAACTGTGCTGCAAATGCAGCTTTCTTCAACAAATGAGGTCTATAGCTTTGATTAAACATGCTGGCGAAAACCAAAATGACATAGTCAATAAAGAAGTATCAAAAGAGTTGTATCACAAGGCAAAAATGAGCGTATCAGGAATGTTTCACACATACATATTTGTGCCTGTGCAACTGCATACCCTTTAGCATGCACATGAACAACCATATCACTATATGTACTAATGATACTTTTTCGACGTTGTGGAAAATGATCTCTCATTCATGACTTCCGATAAAAATTGATATATTACATAGATTGTACAGGCCCATCTAATAAGGAAACTAAATTACAAAATTTAGTGAACTTAAGAAGGAAACTATACAATCACATACACCAGGAAATTAAATCTCTAATATTCTCCAATCAATCAATTAAACAAACCATAGAGTTAATCCATTATAATCTTCAGTATCAAGAAGTCAATACTAAATGATTTTTACAATATCCAAAAAACAATGTGATTTTTCCCTTTTTCTAATAGAACTTCTAACTTCTTATTTATTTAACTTTTCAAAGTCATAAATCAATTATAAATCTGCTTTACAAAACTAAAAATCTAAAACAAATAAATCATCCATTGTATAAAGGGAAATGTATTTTTTTTTTTTTATGACTCAGGTGTCGAAACTTCGACCGACTAATCCTGAGGAGTGAACCTCCGGAGGGGCGATAAAGTGCACCATGACATCTGCCTTCCAACATAAATGTTGTCTTCCAACTGCCGAAAGAATTCAAACCTCCGATGTTCCGTAGAGAACCCTCCTGCTTTACCACTACGTCATGCCCGTGGGGCGAATGTATTCATTTTTCATCCCACCTCAGCCGGAGGTATAGGAAAAGGCTGAAGAATCAACTATAAAATTGAGCCAGGAATGAGAAATGAATGCCTTACTGTGCCTTTTATGCTGAATCATTCCTTGGGCATTGAAAGAAGGGAGCCTGCTGTCCTATCATTTTGCTTATCAGTTTTTTACAACCCAGATTATTAGTTCTTTCCATTTTTAATTATTTCTACTTTGATTCTATATATATGCATCCACAAGAATGTGTGGAGGGCTGGGTGTCGAGGGATATGGGTTATGGTACGTACAGTCAATGCAGATTCAAGAAATCTTTATGTGACACCTGAGGGCGAGGAGAGGAGATGACATTTTCTTAGTAGCTACTTGACTAGGCCGATATCCATTTTAAATTCGAGAGAAATTAGAAATATCGGGCTTCAAGGCCTTTTTACTTCTTTTTTCCCCTCTCATATACACCAATTAAGCTGCTAATTTGGTCAAAGCATTTATTTTGCTACATCTGTGTACACGAGATTAGGGGCTTAAACTAGTGTGGGTCAGCCAGACCTAACACTGTAGCAGCCCTGCTAAGCCTAGTTTGCCAGTATTTTCCTGGGGTTCTCACGTCCTACGGGCCTGCAACGTGATTGGACCATGCAAGACGGCCCAACAGAGCATGCATGATTTTTTATTTAAAAAAATTGTTATTTATGACACAAATATAAAATGAAGACAAAATCCGAAAAGTAAAATGGAATTCTCATTCATCTTTCATGTGTTTTAAGAAATATAAATGTAATTTAGAAGTTCCAAGTAAAGTTGGCACGTACTTAACTATAGCACATGCATCTTCATATATGTTATAGTTTGCATAGAGAATTTGGAAGTTTCCCCTCATGGAAGTTTTTGGAACACAAGCTGCTTTTGAATCGTAAATAAATGAGGGAAACTTACTCTAAAAAAAAAAAAATACTAGAGAAAGTATAGAATACCACCTTCCATTGTGGGGTAGAATCGCCAGTGACAATAGCTTCATTCACAATAGCACTCCCAGCTAAAATAAGCATATCTGCAGGTACAAAGCTGACAACAGAAACAATGTCCCCAGGAAGAAGTTCTGTCCCAGACAGTTTCGCCCACCTAAATTCCAACAACAAACAGTCAATTGACTAGTATGCAAGCCTCCATAAAAATAAAAGCATAACATAGAGAGATACGAAGTTTAGGAATTTATTTAGCATGACATACTTCCCACAACGATACACCATCAGAATCCGAGACTGGCTGACCCCTCGTGTGTATGCAAGTGTGGATTTTATCATCAAACATGCTTTTGCCACAATTGACTCAAGCATAAACAGCATGAAAAGGGCAAAGAGGCTGTAATACCAGTACCCATTTATACTCCATGACAAGGCAGAGAAGACCTAAATGTAGTGATCAAGTTAGACAAATGTTTAATGCAAGAATTGACAGAGTCTAGAAAGATAGTGTCAGAGTAACTGATATTAGAAGCAAAAAATCCACCGGGCATAATTGAATAAGCAAATCAGAATGACAACAAACCTGAAATACAAAAATCGGTTGCATGCATTGCTTTTTCATTAATTCTGTGAGGGTAGGCGAAGGATATTCAATTCTACATAATCAAAATCACCATTAGGAGCAGAATGAAAGCTTCAAGCATTGAACACATGTAATCTATATTACACTAAATGGCATTAATAGAGAACAATTCATTTTAACACAAACATATATACTAAACATAGGTTTTATTTATTATGCCTAATGAACTGAGAAATTATTCTTATTATGAATATATGCACAAGTAGAAGTAATTTCGACATAATTTGATTGTCCGTCTCATTCGAGGGCAAAAATTGAGCTGTTAAATTCCATGTACAAGACGACAGCATCAATAATTTAACTACGGGACTGCACATGTATTCAGTAGATTAATCTGTAATATTGTAGATTATAGCCAACAATTTTTATTTATAAATCCTGATTGAACCTAGAGATGATAGTCAAAGATTTTTTTCCAGTGACGAGTGTATAATGAAAAGGTTGACCCTTGAAAAATCAAGAAGCCTCAAAAAATAATGATTTTCATTCACAAAGACAAGAACTTGTGACACCTGATATCTGGAAGTAGATAAATAAAAAATTGAATTTGATTTTCAATATATAAATTGAATAAAAAGGCTAGGTGAAACCTACAAATTCCTTCCCCATTTCTTAGTAGCAGCCACAACTTCAGCTTCAGTACCATAGCCACTGGTTTTCAGATAATACCCCATTGTTTCCTTTGTAGGATAACAAAGTTTGCAGAAAGTATTTTTCTCTTTTGATTAGACGAACCTTTGCTTCATGAAATCAAAATAAAACTCTTCCGCATCTACTGAATTGGATGAACCTGCCAACTGAGGATGCACCTGAATTGGATGAACCTGCCAACTGAGGATGCAGAAATAAGATAAGATGAAGTTAAAAATTCAAGCGAAAATTATCACATTTCTATTCATATTCATTTTCTTTTCATGAAGAGTAAAGTTCTCAAAGGGAAGTTTTAGTGGAAGTTGTAACCACCCCAAAACCTACAAAGATAAAGGGAAGCAATGGAGTTCTAGATCCAGTGGTATAAATATGACCAATATATTCTGTTAAGATTTGGGCGTCCATCTTAAAAGGTCAACCTTATTAAGAGGAGTAGCCCAAGATCTTTATTAATTGGTCTGTGTCTACATCTTTATTCGATATGAGATTATATTCCTTAACACGCCCCCGCAAGATGGTAGCTCGTTTGAGCAGACCAATCTTGAAATCCACGTGCTCACTTTTGGAGTCTTAAAGGGATCGAATCGCTCGTTGGAGCATAATGGACTCTGATACCATGTTAAGATTTAGGGTTCCATCTTAAAAGGTCAACCTTATTAAGAGGAGTAGCCCAAGATCTTTATTAATTGGTCTGTGTCTACATCTTTATTCGATGTGGGATTACCATTTTAAGATTTGGGGTTCCATCTTAAAAGGTCAACCTTTTTAAGAGGAGTAGCTCAAGATCTTTATTAATTGGTCTGTGTCTATATCTTTATTCGATGTGGGATTATATCCCTTAACACGCTCCCGCAAGATGGTGGCTCGTTTGAGCAGACCAATCTTGAAATCCACGTGCTCACTTTTGGAGTCTTAACGGGATCGATCATCGCGAACACAACAAAAAGAAGGTAAATTTCTACAACTGGAGATATCAGGCATATAAAATTGTAGAACCAAAGCCTTTTGTAGGCTTACTTTCATTTATTTGTTCTCTATTTCTAAATAGAATCTTTTGCCAGATACGTCTAAAATGTTTTTTCTCCAAGCCCCAGGAGACAGACTCCTCATATAGTTGTTTAAAATGTATTTCTCACATTAGTATTCCAGTTGCTTGCTTTAAAAAATTTTGCCAAAAAAGTAGATGAATATGTGCCCTCTCTTAGGGAGTGTACCACGCTTAAATAACATCTAACTTCGACTAGAATATACATCAAGCTACGCAATTTCACCCTCAACACATTCAAGTACAATAAAATCCAGCAGTTGAACAAAGATCCTTTTTCCATCTACATGTTCCACTGTTAAGAATCTTAAAACAGGTGATTGATTCGCTTCAGAGGATTATTAGCACATTGACCGACTTTAGAGGATGGATTATTAACTGATTGAATGACTTCAGAAGATTAATAGCTACAAGTATTGTAATGGACCATTCCCTTACTAAGTTTATGCTACATAGGATCTCCTAGAATTTAATTTGATTTATATAGCTATGATTCATACCGTTTTGCTGGCCATTTATTTTTCCTAGTATAGAGCTAGTGTATAAATAGGATGTACCCTATTCAATCTACCATTCCACGCCCTCTATTTCAGCAAAGATGTATCAGAGATGGAAAGTAGAACACATTCCTTTTCCATTTTTTCTATAATGCAACACCTGGACCTGATTTATAATATATTAGTCGAAAAGGTCTGTACCCATTAATTGGCATTTGGAGACAGACCCTTGTTTCCCCTATCAATTGATTCTAAGGTTCAACTCTTTCTTTACATTGCTTGGTGCATAGCTTGCAGCAATGCCCTCTCCTGTTTTTCTCTTCTTTCGTTTTCGACCTGAGTAGACATCTGTTCTGTAAGCCTTTTTTTTTCAAAGAGAAGAAACTCATGCACCAAGCCAACCAGTCCAAACAGAAACCAAAACCAATCTTTCATCTTAATCATCCTACATTTCAGATGACTCAACAAAAAACTCATTGAAATTTTTTTTGTTGTTGAGTGGTCTGAAAACAGTTATTTTCAAAATTTGAAGGAAAATGAGCTACTTTCATGGACCATTGAGGAACCAAAGGTAGCACATCCTTCTTATGATCCGTAAGAAACAAAAATTCTCAAAGTATAACTCGACTGATTAGTTTAATGCAGCCAGGAAGCTGCAAACCATTTCTCTATTTTGTTTTACAACCGCCAAGGAAGTGTGATGCTGTTAATCCAACCTACTCAAATTTTGGAGCGTAACCAAGAAACCGACTCACGCTGGTGCAATTATTGCAATTGACTGCAATATCAGGCAAACTTGTTGGAGATTCATTGGGAAAGCATCTACTCAGGATAAAGGAAATCGGCCACAGAAGAAAAGATTTATCAAGTAACAACCGTCGAAAGGAAGAAAACCATAACAACAAAAACTTCTCCAAGGGACAATTAGAGGCTTTGCACCAGATCATTGGACAATCAGGTCTCTCGAGACCCGAGTATTCCAAGTTCCTAAATTAGAACTAGAACTCTTCCAGGTTTCGATGAATCAGGAAGTGGTAGGGTCTGCAAGTTAGATAAGTCCTTGTACACATTGAAATATCTCGAGGCATGGCTCCGAAGGTTCTCAAAGTTTCAAAAATTATGTAGCTTGTTATAAAGTCAAATGGATTATACATTATTCTTCAAATATTCAGAAGTCAAAACACACTGTTATTATTGTATGATTTGATGATGGTGATTATGAAGAATTAAAAGATAGAAGACTCAACTTACTAGAGAGATTGAAATAAAGGACTAGGGGAATCTTAGGAATTTTCTCAGTATGAAAGTAGCAAGATCAAAAGATGGTATGTTATTGATTTACTTAAAGAAACCAAATCATTAGGAATTAAACTTGCAGTGATTTCAATAGATCTAAGCCATAAATTGGTTTTGATTTTGCTGAAAGTCCCGTTGACAAATGGGAACACCAAAGGTTAGGTAGCGAAGCTGATATATCTTTCTCGCACAAGACTTGACATGGTCTATGTGGAGTAGTTCGAGTCAATTTATGCACTCTCCAAGGGGTAACATATGGAGGAAGTTAGAAGGATCATAAGATACTAATGGAAGTTTATACCGATGTAGATTGACTAGTTCAATTACATATAGAACATCTGTTGGGAATCTACTTATGCATGCGCAACGGAAATTAAACAAATTTTCCATTCCCAAACAGGATTCGCATTGTGTTTAGATAGAAACTGTGATAGAAATAATACCTTTGATGAATTCTGCAAACTCCTTTGCTGATTCTCGAACTCCAATGATCACGATCAGCAAACCAAGCTGTCAAATAGTCCAGCCTCCCATGGTGCACCACCCAGAGCACAAGA
>CAIGRF010316785.1:36513-51840 GCA_903798235.1 Fraxinus ornus | reverse complement strand
TATTCACATAGGACCACCAATTTCATTTAGAGCTATTGATGTTTTCTGTATTTCATAAACTTTGACTTGATTTCAATCTGTCTCTCTGTATAAAACGTCTTCAAAGCTTTGATCGAAATGTGTGATAATAGTCTGCATTATCAACAAGTTAATGGTATTAGCAATTGAATTCTTCTCTTTAGCTTCAAGTTTTTGACTAGTGAAAAAGAAAACTAATGCATATTGCTAAAACAACCATGGAATTATTGGTGTTTGAACTAGTTGAAGCCTAATCATACAATAGACTTATATTCCATATTTCTATTATGCCGACCTAATGTTCCTAAGCTATATGTAAAGTATTTTAATGAGGTCTTTCTGAGTTACACAAATTTAGAGACATGAGTTCACCGTTGAAATCTTTTTTCTTCATAGTGAAAACCTTCAGGCAAGTGGAAGTAACTTTGTAACTGAACCATTATAAATGTATGTGTTCTTTGCTTGTTTTTGTTTTCCCATAGCTCTTGTTAATCGGGATCAGGACTTAATTGGTTAACCATAATAACTAACTTCTTTTCTTTGAGCTGATCTACGGTGTAAATGGTAAATGAAAGTTATGAATCTCCTATTGTAACCTTTCCAGGAACCACCATGATTTCATCTTGTTTGTATGAGTTAATAATTTTCGTTGAATCTCAATTACCTAGTGATTTTGAAAGGAGAAAAGACAATGCTAAAAATAATCATTTTCTATATCAGAAGATAAAATCATGTATTGAAACATATAACTGGAACTTAGTATTATTCTCATGCAGTTGCAAATAGGGAAGTGATTTTTTTTTATTAACTCTTGTTTTGTTCCGTGCCATCGTTTCTCGTGCAACTCGGAAGTGAATATGAGCTAGAAGTTTTTTGATCCGTGTTCTATATCCTGCAATTTGTTTTCTTTTGAATGGTTCGTAAAACTTTATGTTAAAGGTTATGAGCCTTTAGAATAAATGAAAAGTTTTTGATGTTATTACATATTTTAAGAAACTCTTTGTTGGATAAAAATATCTTATTCATATTGCATTTGTGATTTCTATTTTGTTACATTCAAGCAGCTGGATGCATTGAAGGACTCTTCAAATCTTAACACGCAATCACCTGAACTCACGTCGAAAGCTGCGATTGTTGACGACAAAGTCGAGAAAAATGTGAAAAATCTGACAGAGAAGTTATCGGCTGCACTTGTCAATGTTAGTGCCAAAGAAGACTTGGTTAAGCAGCATGCCAAGGTTGCTGAAGAAGCTGTGGCTGGTAATAGTTTTCAATTTGTTTAAGAAACTTTTTACTCATTTCCACGTTTTTATGCATTTTCACTCATTATAAAATTGTCCACATGTAGGCCTTTGATGAAAATATGAATTTGCCTACACATGAGGGTGTGTTTTAAGGACAAAATTTAAACAAATACATTTGTCCCCTCTCTAACAGCTTCACCTTTGAGATAAACTGGTAGAACATCCATCCCAAAAACGAATAAATTTCTAAAATAATGTCTCCTAGAAATGCCTGCAAAGAATAAGTTCAATGGGAGTGGGGGGTGTACTACTCGTGGATAACTTTATAAAAGAAAAAAAAAATTACTTGCAGTAATAGTATCAAATCAAACTGGAATATATCTGAAAAACATTATTCTGATGCATTTCAGGCATGTTTGGTATTCCGGATTGTACTGCAGTGGATATGATGTATAAATGAATACAAGTTATGATTTTTTTTAATAAATTGTAGACACTCAGTGGTGTGTTATTTAGCGAAAAAAATAAAAACGAGTACAACTTAGGAAGGGGCTAGACCTTACCTCCAAAAACTGATACTGTATTTATACTTATCTCAAACTAATGTGGCAGTGCATGAGATAAATCAAGTATAGTTTGGTCAATTTTATGGAGACCTCTGGTATTCATATGCCTTCATTCGTGTTGTGATGCATTTTTAAGAGTCGCCAGCAGAGTCATATTCGTTGGGAGGGGGAGTTAGGGTTGAAACCAATTGGAAGATCATTGAATTCTTGTGTTGTCATGTATGTAATGATGATAGAAAGGCTGGGCATTACGATTGGTACTAATAATCCGTGCAAGCAGCATATTGTCCACTGAGTGCGAAACATGCACTTTGTGTTTTACTTATCTTTTCCATTTATTAAACTCAGAACCTTTTCTAGTCCTTAATTACTTTATTTGATTGTTAGGCTGGGAAAGGGCAGAGAATGAAGTTGTTGAGTTGAAGCAGCAGCTGGAGGCAGCAATTCAGCAGAATCTGAACCTGGAAGTTAGATCCAGTCATCTCGATGGTGCCCTCAAAGAATGTGTGAGACAACTGAGACAAGCAAGGGATACTATGGTGGAGAAAACCAGCGAGTGGGAATCTGCAAAATCTGAGCTCGAGAACCAAATTATTGAGCTCCAGACCCTAGCAGAACCTGCCAAAACTGAACGTTCTGCTTCTATTGATGCTAATATTCTCCTTAAGCTTAAGGCTATGGAGAAAGAGAACTCATCTCTTAAGCAAGAACTCGTTTCTCTGTCGAAGGGGCTAGAGATTCGGACCATTGAGAGGGATTTAAGCACCCAAGCAGCAGAAACTGCTAGCAAGCTGCAATTAGAGAGTATAAAGAAAGTTGCTAAGCTTGAAGCCGAGTGTCGAAGGCTGCAAGCATTGGCTCGCAAATCATCCCCATTCAATGATCAGAAGTCCATTATGGCTTCTTCTTTCTCTGTTGAATCTCTCACTGATAGTCACTCAGATAGTGGGGAACGGCTGAGTACTTTAGAAGTTGATACTCGCAAGGTGAATAATGTGGAGATGGAGTTGAATGGACATGAAAAGAGTTGCTCAGATTCATGGGCCTCGGCCTTAATAGCAGAGCTTGATCAATTTAAGAACGAAAAGTCCATGCCTAAAAGTCTTGCCGCCTGTTCTGTTGAAATTGATATGATGGATGATTTTCTGGAGATGGAACGCCTTGCTGCATTACCAGAAATTAAGAATGGCATTTCAAGCGTTGATAGTGCCAGAGAATCCACTTCGACTGAGAAATCATTGAATGATGAGCTTGAAAGAATGACTTGCCGGGTAGCTCAACTAGAGGAAGAGTTAGAGAAGATACAAACAGAGAAATCGAAACTGGAGAATGCTTTAGACGAGACTCGAGATTCACTCAATAAATCTGAAGCTCAACTGGCAGCATCTGAATTGAAGATTGCAGAGCTACAAAGGGGGCTGGGTATTGTGAATGAAGCAAAGGAGTTGCTTGAATTTCAACTAATTGGTATGGAAGTCGAAGCACGGACCATGTCAGCGAATATCGATTCCCTAAAGGCAGAAATGGAAATTGAACGAAATTCATCAACAGAAATGAAACTGAAGTTTCAGGAATTGGAGAATGAACTAAATAGAAAAAACCACGAGACACAGATTCAGCATAGTACAACCTCCAATGGTGAATTGAAACTAAAGCAGGTTTGTTTCTTGAACCATCAATACATGTTTTGTTGCTAGATAGCATTTTAACGTGAGTAAACAGAAAAAAGAAATTTTATAAGATTTTAAATGAGTCTGCCCCTTCTTTATTAGCTTAAGCTTTTAGATGAGGAGGTTCACAATGATATTAGAGTACACCAATGTCTTAGATTCAAGTCTGGTTGCTATCCGCTTATGAAACTTGCCTTTGATGAAAAAATGGATCTGATGCGCACATGTTTCAAAATTATCAGTTACGAAACTATGTTTGTTGCAGGAGGACCTAGCTGTAGCTGCTGATAAGCTTGCAGAATGCCAGAAAACAATCGCTTCTCTCGGAAGACAGCTTCAATCTTTGGCTACATTGGAAGATTTCTTGATAGACACTGCAAACCTACCCGGATTTCCTAGAGGACCACTGGTTTCTGGTACCAATGGAGATTTATGGAGGACGAAATCAAGCGATACGTTTGTTCCCAAATGTGAATTAGATCCTGCAAAAACAGTACGAGAGAATTCTACTCCATTGATCAACGGGAACTATGAGGAATCTCCAGCATCTTCGCCTGCTAATCTCACAACTGGTGGGAAGGCTAGAAATGGCTTTGTTAAATTTCTCTCTCGAACGAGGAGTGGGATTGACCTTGAGAATCATCACGGATAGCAAGAGCAGGGTATTTTTCTCCCAGCAGGACACAAAAATTGGTTTTAGAGATGCCGATTAAATTCTGTTTGATTGGCATTTGTATTTCTTATATGGATGGTGTTGTCTTGGAATATTGTAATCCCGACAGCTTCTTGAGTTTTATGTTAAAATGAGCTGGGACAAATGCACTTATTCACGGGAAGTTTGTACTGATCAAGATATGGTCCTTTGTTGTAAAAAAGATCCAAAAGCCATAATAAACCTATCTTATTTTCACTGTGGCTCTTTGTTCACGGAAATTATTTTGAATTAAAATCATAGCAAGTGTTCGGTTCATTAAGTAGTAATAAAGTGAATTTTGAGTTTAATTATTGTCTCACAGAGATTGATTAATTCAATTTTAATTATCGTGACCTTAATTGAAACAAGAATAATATGATGTGTTTGTTAAGGTTAAGACAAAATTATAACTAAAATAAACAATTTATGCAATTATGAGCAAATTAACTAAACTAAATGTAAATTATTTTAAATGCAAATTAATGTGTTTAATAAATAACAAATAAATTATGATCCCGAATTTCCATGCAATAATCTTTTTAACCTTAATTCTACAATTTGATAATACGACTGAATTTTGAATAATCAATGTTCCTATTTTATTTAACAATATTTGTCGAGTAATATTAAATTTAGTATCATATATGACTCAACTATATTTCTACGATAGATGCGAACATACAAGAGTACATGAATTTTTATGAACACTTAAAGATTCATATAGAGTATAAATGTATATTTCTATCCCTATCGGACTCTATGACAATTTACATACGTCAAACTTAGAGTTAATTACTCCAATAGTCACTGAACATTACCGAAAATTTCCACCAGTCACTGAACTTTAAAACTACGTGGTTAGTCACTGAATTTTTGAAACTTGATTCAATGACCATCTGAGAAACTTTTTGCAAAATTCAGTGATGAATATGGTGATTTTTAAAGTTCAGTGATGGATAGGGTTGCGTTTCGAAAGTTCAGTGACTAACCACGTAGCTTTTAAAGTTCAGTTACCTGGTGAAAACTTTTGATAAAGTTTAGTGACTATTGTGGTAATTAACCCGTCAAACTTATATCACTTCTTTCGAATACATAAAATAGACTAACACATTTACATAACTACCGTGCACAATAATTATGGGAAAAGAAATTCATATAAATCATTCAATATTCAAAAAAGTGTTTTTAATGTCAAGTATATAAAATTAAAGATTAAAAATTCATATTATATAGTTCTTCGTTCTCCTAACACAAAGAAAACTAGTCTAACATAAAAAACAAAAAAAATTGAAGAATCAATATCACTCAAATAAAGCTTGAATTGAATATTCGAGTCTTGAAATCGATTTTTCGTGTTCTTGCATCCTTCTATACTCCCAAAATCTCTTAGAATATGTTATAATGCGTGGTATCCAGTTATGGACGAAGGTCTTTAAAAGATGCTCCAAGATTTATAAGAGTTTTATTTAAATAAAGAAATCAAAATTTTTCTTTCGAAAATGTACTATGCGATCGTATAATACACTCCCACGCGACCACATAGATCAATGAAATTCACTTCTTCAATTCCTTGAATCTAACCATGCGACTGCATGTCATTTACACTATGCGATGCGACCACATAGTTTATCTTAAAACCACAAGTTCCATTTTAATCCCCGAACTCCGTTTTCTCTTGTTTGATATCTTTTCTCATTTCTTCTTTTTCCAACACTTCATTCCTTTGCTTAATTGATTTTTTATTCTTTCACATATTCGTTTCTTCTTCCGAGTCATCTTTCAACTTTTTTGCACTTTGCCCCGTGAACTTTGATTTTCTTCTATTTTAGTCATTTTCACTTCTTTTTCCTAAATTCCACCGTGTTCATCAATGTTATCATACAAAATTTATATAGAATTAAGCCATATTTCGATATATTTTACCAACAATTGTCCATATTTTGTGCATTAAATAAATGTACATAACACACTTTTCTTGAGAATTTAATACATTGCTTGCTAGTTGTCGAGCACATTTTGTTGGTTCATCCATTTCTTGGTTGACCAAGTTTCTCATGATCAAGCATCAATGAACACATTGAACTATTCATTGGTTGAGAGCCTTCCTAGACCAGGCACGAAGACAAAATTATCAGGGGGTGTGCTCTACGCCTCTACCACATCCTATTTTGAATGATGCAATTTTAAGTGTGTAATTGAACTGGTTTCTATACCAGTTTTCAAATTTACGAGTCGAAAACAGAGAAGGTAGATTATGTTGTCATTATGTACTTCGAATTGAGACCAAGGTTTTTTACATGGGATCCAAGCTGTAGTGGAAAAACACTCATAGAATCTCCTATGACTTCACTAAGAAACAAAAGTTTTGTTTTTTCATATCTAATTGCTAGGTGGAAAAAATGTGGATACGATCTAAACCTGATCTCGTCCAGACGGAATATGTCAACTATTGGTTACAAATATTCTAAATCCATAAGGAAGGGGATCATTACATTTTTCTCTGTAGATCAGAACAAATTCAATCAGGTTGAAGAGTTCAGTTGCGTACCCTACTTCATTTCCAGCACTCTTGGGGTTTATTCCGACGGAAAACCAAACTTTTGTGCCCCAAATGTGTAACCATATTGGTAATTGATAACCCCAAACTCGATCTCGACTTTTTGGGCCCGACCTTGGGCCTCCTCATTTGGCCCAATTATGTGGGCTACTGAGGTCGAGGTCTCGGGATTGACTGAGCCACCTACACTTATCCACTGATGTTGTGAAACCCAAACCCGACCCGGTCACTTTGCTTATTGGGCTTCTCGGCCCATTGTATAAGATCAGGGTCCAATCAGGTCGGGCGTCTTCATTGATCTTGCGGTCCCTACCTCACATGCTTCCCTCCAACCACACGTGACCATAGAATATTAGTTCAACTAAACCACTAACCCCCCAACTTACCATAAAATTCACATTATCTCAAAATAATACAATCCTAATACAACACAAACATCTCCCATAAGGGAATATTAATCCGTCTAGGACTCTACCACCGGCATTTATAAATATGTACCTCATCCTCATTATTCAGGTACATTTTTTAGCATTCAACATAAGTTTCTCTTGAACACTCGACTGACTTAAGCATCGGAGGGGCGACAAGGGCACACCTAGATGCCTTTGTTTCAGACGATCAGATCACGCAGAGTTCTTCCATCCGGTTCGGGTTGACTCAGGTACGAATTTTGGCATAATCAGTAATGCTTATTCTTATCCTCTTATACCAAAAGGTACGAGTTCACCCTCTGGCAGTGAAATCTCCAATCCGAGAAAATATGATATCAGAATTCATTCTTTGCAACCTTCTGCAGAATTGGGTACTCCATCTGTCTTGTGATGTCTCTGTGAAGCATTCGTACCATATGCAATCGTACGCAGTCCATAAATACCTTCTGTTGTTATTAGTCAAATTAATGCTATATCACGATTGATTTATAGCTCCCCATGCAACATATCTGATTGTTCTGCATAAGAAGGAAGTTCAGGCCATATTTTTTTTTCTGGGAATGTTGTAAATATTTCTTATGTTTATTTGGCTTCCTTTTGCTCCATGAAATATTATTATGCGTGTATATGAAGGGTAAGAGGAAGGAGAAGACACCATTACACAACTACGGCAACGGCATGATTATATAGAACGATAAAAAAAACTGATAATGACAAGGAGGGTGTGATCGAGAATCAAATTTGATGATTTTTCTCTTAAAAATTTATTAGTATTGATTTTGATTTTGATTTTGATATTCGATTACTAATTTTGAGAATTCATCGATTCTTTAAAATATAGTTATTGTTTGCTTACGAGTTAGATTTTTATTTTTGTTAATTTGTTTTATTATGAATTTTCGAGACAACTTAATGTTATTATGGGCATGTGTTTAAATTTTTATATATTGTTTAATTATTTTACTGGTTTACGTCGTAAACTTATTACTCGATTCACAAGAAGTATACATTGAGCCATTTTAATTGTTGTGGCTACTTTTTATTACGGGGAGAAATTTAAATTTGAGTAACATTTTTCAAATTTCAATTAGAGTGGTTAGACATGTCAATGAATACATGCGAATTCCTCTATAGTTGTGTACTTGGAGTTGGAGAGAATTTAAGTTGAATGCATCAAATTCCCTAAAGTCGTCTCAATACTTGTTTTCTTAGGTAAATAACCCGTACTTAGAATAAATATCCTGAATTTGTTTTTATTTTTCTCACTTTAAAGATCGCGTTGAATTGTTATCAACCACACAGAAGACGTTGCTGTCCATACTCAAAAGAATGATTATGAAGCAGAAGAACCACACCATGTGACTGTTCTTGCTTGAATTGAAACGAAGGGGAACTGGGAAGAGGAAGGAATCAAGATCTTCTTCAGAGGCCTACCAGTTGGTCCAAAGTCTTGGTAGGTTATTGTTTAAAATAAAATTTATCAGCATATTTGATATGTTGGATTGGACCACAATTATATGAGTTATGATTAATGACGAAAACGAAGTAAAATATTGTCTACTATGCTATGTAGTACTGTCCAGTTTGGTATGTTAATTACTAAAAAGAAGTTAAAATATTGTTCATTGTACTGTGTAGTGCTATCAATGACTGTGTGCCCAACATACCCTACTACTATCGATGGTCTCCTTTCCATGTGACAAACCAATGTGCCTCAATAAAGTATTTGGACTTTGACTTGAGCTTGCAAATGGATCTAGTAATGAAATGAAAAGTAATAAAAGCTTCTCCCTTTTATTATTCCAGCCACATTTTCTTGATGAAAGGGTTGAGGGGCCTCAGGCCTGGTCATATTCACCAACTCTTTACTTGTCTCTCTCTCTCTCTCTCACTGTTGTTTACTCCTCAACTTTTTTTGCAAATATAATGTATTCTTGGGATGCTTTTGTTAATTTTAACCACCTCAAAGCTCATGCTCTGAGTGCCATTGGACAATTTTAAGGGGTTTTTGGGTTAATTTAAATGCAAAATCGACTAGAATCGAAGAATAGAGGATAGAATAAGTGAAGCAACCATGTTCTAGCCTCTAAAAACTTTTAGAAGTTCCATAAATTATATTTTTTCTAGTCTTGTGCATTCATAAATCAGAATTAGGAACTGATAAACCTCTTATACTCTCATACTTTTCATCAAAAAACATTTTTCTTAACCTCCATGCATATTTTGTGGTCCTATAATAGTTGTCCCTTGGCTACGTAGAGCCAATATAGGGGACATATTGTCCTAGTGGCTTCTTTCTTACTATGCAATGACATAACTAAAACAAAGACACCTATGAATGAGTCACTTTGCACATGCAAGCCATTCTGCACTTGTGGGGATAAAGAGTAAGTTCTATGATTAAAAATCTTTGGGCACTTCAAAATACTCCATATTTTTTTAGGAGGGTATGTACTATTTTATTATTACGCACACTCATCAAGCATTCGATTTTCTCTCCCGACAGTTTATCCCATATTATGGGTGACAAATCTTCTTTATAAATGATCAAGCTTTTAGATGATGCGGTTCACATAAGATGAGAGCAAGTAAAGTTATCAATTTAGATCTTGTTCTATTTATGAAATTTTGCATGTGCCGGCCATGATGAAAAAATGAACTCGGTTTGGATAGAAGAAAAAGTTTAAATAGATAAATTCGTCTCGTCGCTAACAACTTAAGTTTTAACACAAAATGAATGAACATATATTACCCCATAAACTAATAATAATTCAATTGCTCTAGAAAGAAGAGCAAGTTATTTTCCCCTTCCTAAAGACAATAAAATGACAAGATTTTGTAGAATAATATGGCCCTTGTGCTTTAATGTTTCCTTGCTTGGAGCAACTGAAAATGGGCTTACGTCTTCTTCCTTTCCAGAAGTATCTACTACATTTAAAATGTTGTTTACTATCCTTTTTATACAATGTTTGGAGCATCAAATTGCTCACTTTTTAGACAAAAAGTGTCAACTCGTTCTTGTTCTAGAACACTTTTTAAACACTTTACAGAGTACCACGAGGTTTGGTGTGGACCCCCCAAAAGAATGAGCTATGGAATTGAAAAGATACTTTCGAGATGGGAAAATGGCAATTGGACCAACCCACTTGGCTATTTTCGACAAATCTTTCTTCATTTTTAGAGCGAAAAGCGTCTCAAATGCATGTATAAATGCATATTTATAGATATAACTTGTACATGATTGCTTTACATTCACACTTAGAACCATGCCCAACAGATAAATTGTGTGAGTAGTGGAGGAAAAGCTTAAGGGTCTTTTTCTGTACAAAGTCCCTTTATTCTTTGGTCCTCTTTTTTGTCAGACTTCTTATCCATCCTTGTTTAATCTTTGCTCCTTTTAACTTTTTGCTCACATGGCCTTTACTTGACTTCTTCCATCTGATGAGCTGGAATAGATGTCCAATCCGCTTTTGCCACCTCAGCATCGGATGCAGTTTTGAGTGTTCGACTACACTCTTGATCTTCTTGACCTTGCTCAAGTTGTAATTCAAAGACATGTCACATTGCTGACCAAGTGATATTTTGGACATTGGATCCTTATCCCATGAAGCAACACCGTTGTTTTCAAACTCCATTGATATGAAGGAATCTACAATGCCCAAAACTAGTTAGAACACATATCGAATAGTGGAAAGATGATTTGGTGTATTTATTAATTTCCTTGAGACATGCAATGCTCGAACTCACAACTTTAACCTTTTTAAAGTGTACAAGAGGAGGTCGAATCCCAAACTATTTTTTCACGAGTGTGACGTTACCAAGAAATGGACATTACTAATAGATTCCATCTAGCTAAAAGTAAGCCAAAAGGTTTCAAACGACTACGTCTAAGTCAGTCACTTTTTCCATGCTGCATGTACAATTTATCATAATTTTTCAAAGAGATAAAATATAAGAAAGAAATGCAACTAAAATATACCTTTATAAGATCTATCTAATAAATTGGTTCAAAAATTGTAGTGTGTAATTTGTAATTTAAACCACAATATCATTCTAAAGAATAAGAATAAAATTATTGCAACTGGTTTCATTGCCAAATTTTGTGTTTCTGTATCATAAAATGTTCAATTTCCTAATTTATAGATCTTGACTAATTATTTCAAAATGCTTGTTTGGTAATGTGGTATGTACCGCAATAGGGGCCCGTTTGATTTTCATTATTGTAGAATGAGAATGAAAAATATAGTCGTTATTGGACCGTACACAAGAGATAGAAATTCAAAATTGATGACTTGATGTGATGGATAACGGTTATATTTTTCATTTTTGTGGATGAAAGATGAGAAACAAACGGGGGCATATCGAACATATATGTCCTAAATTTTTATAAGAAAATTTATGTTTTCTAACTCCCCTAGTGAGATTAATATTTTAAGATTACGCTAGAAAAACAAATTGTATCTTATTTTTCAATAAGATATCCCTCCGTTTCATTAAGTTCAACACTATTTCTTATGCCATTTAAATTTCTCCACATAATTATTCTAATTTCTAGATATAATATTGACTTCCATACCAAAATTTCAATATTGTCACCAAAATTAATTCTTGCAACTATCCGTTTCTACTCCATGTTCATGCAATCCAAATGTCACAAGAAAATTTCTAGTACTATCGACATATAAAACTCAGTACTTCCTTCCACTATTATCCATTCACCTCCCACGCCATAAATGTATATGTTACTGCGTGTACGCAAAATGGCATTAAAGAGCGGGAAATGAACTCTAATATAACCTTATTGACTACTTAGAGCTGTAATGAGCCTGGGCTTGCAGTATATGTTTGTGTGTGTACCAACACACACACACATCAAGATGAAAATAATTTAACTGCAGAGGAGAAGTGCAATCTAACCTTCTTGACTTGTAGAGGAACTATAGTGAGGCTGGGATTTATGCTGTCCAAAATCAAGCCTATTGAGCAGACTACTCAGAGCAAATAAATTTGAGAGTGTTACAGAGGGCTTTCTGTATGTGACACTATAAACTCTGTCACTGCCTTTTAGCTTTGATTGCTTTGAAGCTAAAACTAAAAGCTTTTGATTCAAACATAGTGCACATACCCCTATAACAACCTCTTTTGGATGTATATAGCACCATGTTTTGTCATCTCCATATTCATTCATTTTACTGTTAGTTCAGAAGCAGCTGTGGAGGGATGGATGGGGAAGAGAAATAAAGTGAGAAGACAAGAAGAAAATGTATGTCTGCAGTGTGTGTGTGTGAGTTCTGATCAGTCTCTCTCTATATATATGTATATATGCATGTATATTGAGGCATGGTCCACTAATTTAAACTGGCGTGTAATTTTAGTTGGGTATTTAAATAGTCATCCATATGATAACATTTATCCTACTGTGACCACTTGTTGGCATTGGAACTTTAGGACTTCACATTACCAATGTACATTTTTACAAATATTTTATGCACATTGCATTTGAATGTGTAAAGCTGGTGAGATTGGTGCAGCCCAGTTCAAGAAAATGTGTTGTGTTAGACTGAGATTACGAGGCCAAGTCAACTAGTTACTTTTGGTGGAACGTTTACTAAGCCTATGTTTATCTTCCATTAAAAAGAGTTTTCGGGAGAAAATGAGTTTTGGAATTTTTGAAGAATGTGTAGTTATAAAGTAGAAAAAGTTCTGAATTTACGTGCAAAATATTTTATTGTCTAAATATGTGATTAAAAATCAATTTGAAGAAAAAGAGTTCTGATTTAATGGAAGACAAACAGGGGCTAAGTTGCAATTAGGTTCAATTCAATCCAAATAAAGACGGCTAGTCCTGCCCAAATCTCACTCATTGACAAGTAGTTTGTCCACTCCAACTAGCCATGGTGACCGCAAGAATTTGCATAGATTTATATCTTAACCTAAAAGACAGACATTTCACAAAGGAATGGGCGATACTAAAAGAGGAAACTAGTGTTATTTGCTTATCCACTTGAACAATACATAAATCCAGAAACTGCCTGCAGGTGAAATGTGAATTTTAAATACAGAAAAGTAAAATTTTTCTCTTCAAACAGCCATCCCATATTGCTCACTTTAAATATAAGGCAACAACACCAAAACCTGTATCCCCGTTACATGTCGCAGTGAAACTGTGGGAAGCTCAATTCTTAAATGCCATCATTAGACTAGACAATCAATTTTTTTAGAATTCATTTTCGGTGTAAGTAATTTCAGTACAGTCAATAGCATCCTGTCTAAAAAATGTAAGAAAGCTCCAGCATAAATGTTATGATTGTATTTTCCTAGAAAAATCATAATTGACCTCTTTTGCTCTTCTTGCACTTCTCCCGGGAGACCAAAACATTCCCCCAGTGCTCTCTTGCTCTGTATCCGCTTCAAGCCTTTCACCTATCGTCCCCCACTACTCTAGTTTGCCTCTATTTGTGTTAAGTACTAAAGGTACATTGACTGGAGATGAAGGAACCATGTGCCCAAGCATAGCCATTCGACACGCATTTTGAAATTCTATCATGATGTATTGGGAGAACATTTGTCTCCAATTGAATCTCTGCCAATAACTAACTCTCCAAAGGTGCAGAGCCAACAATTTAAATGGTGGAATAAGAAGTTAATCTTTCTTTCGAGAGAGGCGGATATAGATCTAGTCTTGCAATGCAATGGCACCACGTTAGGGAAATAATCGCTGAGTGATACACATTGACTGAATTGAAGCAATTGGTGAAGCCAAGTGCTCACGATGGGAATTACAGAGAAATAAAGATTAGGAAGTAAAGGGGAGAAGACATCAAGGAACTGAAACCTGGAGGTTAAATTCCTACATATGAATTATTAATTTTAAAACCTCATCAAAGAAGCAAATCTTTCAAAATTTCTAAAAGGTTACGGAAGGAATCCTTGGAAGCCTTCAGGAAAATAGTGCATTTTCCACAACGTAAATGTGAAGGAATGAGATGAGAATTCAGACTATTTTCAAAATAAGTTATTTTAGAAAAACTAAGAATATGGTTCATGAACAGGAAGGGGAAAGAGCCATGTATTCGACGAACGAAGAGGAAATTGAGTTCTCATTTATCGACATTTTATGTGTTCCCATTGATGGGTGCGATGTCATTCTTGTCAATTGCATCTAATCCGTATGGGCAATGATGAAACGGGCTTGGCCCAATTGCTGGAAATATTTTCAACTATAAAACATGTGGAAATTACACAAAATCAGTGTTTTGAAGATTTAATTTCAAATTTCAGATATTAAGTTTCACTTTTTAAAAATCAGATATTTCATTTTTATACAAACCATAATTATACAATCCTCTCCATCTCCCTCTTTCTCTCCTCAGTCTCGACTCTCTCTACCTTTCCCACCCATAACCCTAACTATTCTGACACCGTACCCACCCCTCATCCGGCACCGGAAGCCCCTCATTTCACTACGCAATGAAGTCGCTGTAGAAGCGGCGCTGTGTTTGCGAACGACGACAATGAGGTAGCTGCGAACTCGCAGCAACGCTGCCCGACGGTGAACCCGTCGTCGCCACAGAAAATCTTCTCAAGAACTTATCTATATAGATATGGGAGAAGCAAGTTGATCTATAGAGATAGATCTAAAAGATTGCTTAATTCATCCCAATCTATATAGATAAAATATTGAGAAGACTTTATATGGAGAAGATGAACTGAGAGTTCATGGATACACTGATGCTACCTTCTAGTCAGACTAGAATAATAGCATATCTCAATTAGGATATTGGTTTACTCTTAAACGGTGTGTTGGAAATGTTCCAAAATCGAAAATAATCGTTGATTTAATAATAGAAGCCTTATACAGCAATGCTTTAGAAAGCAACAAAAGTTGTGGTCTGGATCAGAAAGTTCATTAATGAACTTGGAGTAGTTCTTAACATTGTTGATCACATGCTTCTGCATTGTGATAACAATTGAGTCATTGTGCAAGCGAGGGAACTAAGGTCTCATCAATGATCCAAACATATGTTAAGGCTGTATTATCTCATTGAAAAGATAATACAATGAAATGACGTAAAGAAAGAATGAATTCCCACAAGTTATTAAATTGCATATCCATTGACAAAGAGTTGTCGCAGCATAAACATGAT
>CAIGRF010316769.1:33824-44353 GCA_903798235.1 Fraxinus ornus | reverse complement strand
GATGGGACGTATGGCAGGACCCAAACGGTCAAACTCAGCTGCTTTTGTCAGAAACATTAAATGCCAGCCAACCTATGGAAAGACAGATTGACACCTAGGATGGGGCGAGCCCTGAGGATCTCATAATACGTGTCACCTCATCCGATGGCTCTCCTCTTCTCATCCTTGGTATAAATATATCCTACTTGTGCCTGAAGAAGGATTCAAATCCATTTTTTATCCTACTCCAACTGCAGCGTAAACTTGTGAAAGCTTGGTATCATTTTCTCTCCCCATACGTTAGTAGTTTTACCATTGTGCATCCTTTCTCTGGCGAGTATTCCACCGTCGGCGAACCACTTTTGGGTTAAACATAAACTGATTTGACCGTCGGAGTGCTCGCGGCCGCTCCCAACCCCTCAGGGAGAGACCACGGGTGGCTGACGCAGTGCTACGTGTGCAGGGAAGAGTTGACTTGAGGACTTTTTCTGTGACCACATCGGAGCCATTTTTTGAGGTCAACAACTTTTATTATAACATTTGTGTTGGGCCAGTGAAGTCCTGTTTGGTGTACTCCTGTTTTGCTGCTTTATACATTTTGATATAAATTCACTCTAAAAATATTAGGAACATGAAAAAAAAACTGCTTTACCGTATAATTTTAACCACAATTTTTTGGCAGTGTATGGTTGTGGACAGCCCTCTATTGTTTGAATATTTTAACAGTGTATGGTTGTGGGTCAAAGAATATGTTGTATAGCAGTTCAAGTTTGATGACTTCGGTCATAAATTGGCTGGGGTTCGGGCCTAGTGGTCCGGATAGATATAAGATTCCCTAGCAGTGTCAATTGCCAATGACCAAGAAGGATATTAAAACTTGGAAGGACTTGCTAGAGGAAGATTTTGTGGAGAAGAATCCAGGGTGGGTTGAGGAGTTGCCTTTAATGGTGAAGTCAAAGCAGAAAGCAGAGATTCAAGCACTCAGCTCATTTGGGTTTCAGTATCTGAGTGAGGTTTATTAGCCGCTAAAACTGCAGCAGAGGGATGGGCTCTGAGTGGTCGTCGAAGCTCAAGTATCATGGTTATGTTTCTGAATGAATGTTAGGCATCCTACCAGTTAAGACAGGATGTATGATTTTACTTAACAAAAATACGAAGAATATTAAGGTTTAAGCATTTTATCATGTTCTTGATGCTACTGAATATCAAATATGATTTGTGTAATCTTTGCAAAATTCAATTTATATTATGTCTAGTGCAACAAGTGCGGATTGCGTGCATAACTTTTAAAAAGAAATTTATTGATGATTTTCATAAATAGATTATAGATCATACAATTCATCAATAAATCCAACCTTTTCTTGTAATTATTAGAATATCACATTGCTTGGAAAAATATAAATGATCCACTTAATAAGGTGAGGACAATCCTCCCCTAATAAGCCGATTTTATTAGGTGGAGTTAGGCCTAATATTCCTAATAGTAATGAACTGTAAAAGTAAAATCAAGTGTAACAATCACGTGCGGATCACATGCATCAGATCTTAAGAAGAATTTTTTTAATGATTTCAATAAACAGACCACACTAGAAGATTATAAGAGGCACTGTGACGCAGAACGGAAGTTCTAGGTTTTACAAACGTAAACCCAACGAGAGAAAATTGTAATTCACAAGAAAATAATAGCCTCCAAA
This sequence comes from Fraxinus ornus, assembly GCA_903798235.1. Lineage (NCBI taxonomy): Eukaryota > Viridiplantae > Streptophyta > Magnoliopsida > Lamiales > Oleaceae > Fraxinus > Fraxinus ornus. The sequence goes on along the minus strand of CAIGRF010316769.1, from coordinate 42,680 downwards.
TTCAATGTGCTTATTCAGAAAATAAAGAGCCTTTTAAATAGTCTCTGACCAAACATCTACTAAATCAAATCAACTAAAAACGAAAAAATCAAAATTAACGCTAAAAATTTTGACTGCCCGATAGCACGCCTTAAATTGTGAATTTGAGGCTGGAAACGACGTCAACCAGGGTGACCCAGGTTAGGACAATATGGAGCGATGAAGGACGTTTTTGAAAATATATTATAATAAAAAATCTGACACCGGTGCAAAAAGTTATGCCCGTTTCTTCGGAACAGCTCTTTTAGTTAATTTTCGGTCCAATTCTTCTTCAAACTCTAACGCCAATTGTCCTACATCACGCTGTGGAATCAGAAATGATAATCACGGAATTCAAGATAGGTGCGACGCTCCAAAATCTTGTGCAGTGCTCATCCAAATTTTTCATAACTAAGGCTTTCCATAAAGTTTTCATTGGCAATTTCCCAAGCAATGAATAACAGCGTCAAAAAAAAGTGAATCATCCACTGCTATTTGAAGCCCCGCAATCTACTTGACAAAGAAGAAAGAAAATTAAGTTAGCTGACTTAGCTTTAGCTAGGGAGGAGATAAAAAATGAGATGACAACATAGGCCAGGACATACTGATGGATGGATCCTGAGTTGTTCAGCATAGAAACTCTCCAATTGGGAGTAAAGAAGCATTATGATCACAAGGTTGATGTCTACAGTTGTTGGGCAGATATCCAGCAGATCGACCATAATCCGGTAAATCATCGATTTTCTTGAAAAAAATGTTTCCAAACTAAGTTTAGTGCAAAAATTCCAAATAAAATAGTTATATGCATGTGGTTTGCACATGACGAACTTTGAGAGAAATTACTACATCCAAAATTTTCATCCTCTCTTTTAAATCATAGAAACGTAATCTCCTTCCCAAGTTTAATAAAATGTCATTTTAGTTATTTGTAAAGGGATTCAAATAGTTAATTCATACGTTTTATCATTGCGTGTTGTAACAATATTGGTTGTAAGTTAATAAAATCTTTGCAATAGCCCATTTATATGCTTAGATAAATGAATTAACCTGTAGAGCACACACATCATCTTTTAAGAAGAAATTTGTCAATGTTTTCCATAAACCTAGCACACTATTATCCAAGTATGTAAAGAAAATTGTAAATGGTTTTTCATACAAGGAAAAATGATCCCCAAGAGGACAATATTTGGATAAATAATAAAACTAAAATTCAACAGAATGAACACAGAGCCATGTTATGTTTGATGTACATAAACATACTAATCAAAAGCAAAAACCAAGCTAAACTACAACCAGCAAGATTCTGGCCCTTATAATAACCATCCGACAGCCAATGCATCTACAGGTTCAAGATTCTAATCCTCTGATGATGTGCCTTAAGAAGCATCGTGTTCTTGGATGGGAGATGGCACAGAACTTGGATTCATGTCTCCGGCTTGAGCCTGTGGCTGCATGGAAGATCGTTACTCCTGATTCTGAGATTGTATCTGGAGCTGTTGAAATTGTTGAGCAGCTATATTCATAGCATTGTTGGTAGGATAATCTTCCTGGTTGCCTCCATAAGATGCAGGAAAATTTATTATAGGTCCAATATTTGCAATTGTTTGACCTATCTGCATTCTAATAGGCCGGATCTCTTCCTGTAGTGCTTCATTCTGTGTCATCTTTTTAGGGGAAAACAAAAATAAAGAAAGAGTACAAAATATCATGTAGCACTTTCTCGAGTCTACCGAACAAAAAAACCACAAAAGTTCCGGGGAAAAGCTAAGAACTGAATTCTGTTGCATTGAATGCAGCGAACTATAAACCGTTCACCTATTGAATGATTTCAATATCTGTTAGGAGGAATTCATACAATTAGATCACTAAATCAACAATTAACTGTGCAGGAATTTAATAAAATCAGAACTTTGTGCCACTAAATTCCCTTCAATATCTCTTCGAGAAAGATGATGCTCCAGTAAATAATCTAAATCTACAATTTATTAAGTTAGCCCAGTATAAAATCATGTCTGCACGTTCATAGTTTAACCACATGATATTCGAAAACACATGGTTTTTACTTGCAGCACAGTTAGAAAGCTGCAGTAGGTTTCACCAACACGCATAGGCTTATCCACTTTAGGAAAAAAAATTAAAAGTTCAAATGAGTTCTTTATATTCAACGTGCGAAAATTGAAACAGCCTAGTTCTTTCATTTTTTCTTTTCTTATTTTCTTTATTTTTTTGCGAGGCCCAAAAGTGGTAAAGATGTTAAGAAAGAATGGGACCAAAACCTTCACACAAAGGTAGATAAGGGTGGACTCTTACCATCTATTAAGTGCACTTGTAGTTCCAATGTTTGCAACTGCAATTCGAGTTCACTGTTTTGAGCAGTAAGGTCATCTGTATCCCTCTGTTAGGGAGAAGCAAAGAATTGGTCAGTGCATAATATTATTCTTCTATATATAAATATAGGTGCAAAATAGTAAATTAAAAGAAGGGAGAAAAGCAAGGGCAAGTAGAAAAACCAGTCCTTAAGACCAAGCACTATGACATATAAAATTTCTTCTACCCTACGGCAATATCGAAGCGTGCAACGTACGTCTGAACGTTACAAAAGGTCTATGACAACCTTTTTTGACCGTTGCAAAAGGCAATTTTTGGTGTAGTGAACTAGAGCCCACCGGTTTTGTGGCCAAAATCCATTGTTTAAGCTCTCAAATTGGATCTTTATTTATTGTAGCGGGAATTGATTTTTAGAGTTTATCTTTGCATAGAGTACTAAGCTAAGGCTTCTTATTATATTTTAAAAATTAATGGTTTTGACAATAGTTGATTTAACACCCTTAAAATCCTGAAGAGGCATGACCAGGTTTCATCCGTGGTTCTCAATCCTCTTTAAGGGATGTTATTGGAACTGAAATGCTACAAAACTCAAGAAAATATATGGAAACATCCTTAAAATCCTGAAGAGGCATGTACAGGTTTCATCCGTGGTTCTCAATCCTCTTTAAGGGATGTTATTGGAACTGAAATGCTACATAACTCAAGAAAATATTCGGCAACAGAAGTAGTTAAATAAAAGGTAACATATATATGAGATTTAGGTATTTAGGTGAACAAAAACGTTTTGCTATAGGGAAAGACTTCATTTGCATGAGTGTTGGAACTTCAGAAGAATAACCAGAGTCCCAATCTGAACGTTTTGATGCATTTACGAAGAATATTTACTCGGAACCCCACAGAACAAGATCCGCAAGAAGCATAGTCTTTTTTACTCACATAGTGACCAGGACCCATATAGGTTGAACCACCCTGTTGCGGCCTAACACCACCTTGTCCCATCTGTGGCTGACCCCCATACCCTCCCTGCAGCATCCCAGTCTGAGCTCCGTACCCTCCTTCACCATTCGTCTATAACTGCAAGGCTCATCCCCATCAACGTATCAAAGTTTTTGTTGTGGTAAATTCTAAAGTAAATCGTGTGCAAATTGCATGCATAAGCTTTTTAAGTACAAATTTGTCCATGATTTCCATAAACAGACCACACTATTTGTCAATGATTTCAATCGACATATATAACGGAAGGTTTTGCGGAGTTCTCATTTCCAGTTTCAAATTCCTGCTCAAATTTTAAAGAAGTTTTTTCAACAATACAATGGGTACATTTTAGTCATAGATCATGATTATAAAGGAAACAAATTGACGCCTCATTATCATTACATGAAAGGTCGATAACCTTTATTCATATCATTCTTATTTTTCAACGTTCCATTAATTTGAATATTTTGATCATCGTGGTGGTTTCTATCCAAAAACTCCATGAAGAGGACGTAAAAAGACTAATTAGCCCCTCGTAAAAAAACAAACAATTATAGAATTATAACAAGTATTTTTGTCCTATTTTAAAGTACGCTAATAGGATTTTTGGACAAAAACTGTATTATGTATAAGATGTACTAAATAATGAAATGTTAAAAACACTAATGCGATGCAAAAAGGTTTGTGACATAAATATATCCAGCCTTTTCTAGTACTGAATTGGATAAGTAACATCCTATTTATATTATGTCTAGTAAAACAAAAATGTGCAGATCAAATGCTGAGCTTTTAAGTTGAAAATTTTCAATGATTTCAATGAACATACCACATTATTCTTTAATAAATCCCAATTTTTTTTTCTGGTATTGAATTTTGATGGCTCCTGAGTTGTTCAGCATAGAAACTCTTCAATCGGGAATAAAGAAGCATTACGATCACAAGGTTGATGTCTAGAGTTGCTCAACGATTCAGTGGGAACTACTCACCAACAGCACACCCTTCAAAGGCAGGATCAATATCATTGTGGCATATGCAGGACCTACATTGATAATATTCCTGCAGAAAGTGTTCCTCTCCTGCAGTCTTGTTGGGCAGAATACCCAGCAGATTGACCAGAATTCCTGCAAATCACCATATTGCTATAAAACTTCCCCCCACAACCTCCTACATGTGAACAACACATCATTAACTTCACTAAGTTTTTTGGAGGTAGAATCTCCGAGAAACAAAGAAGAGACTGAAGATTCTCCAGCCACAGATTTCTTGATGGCCAGGTCTGAAGAACGAAGAAAAAGCCAAGGAGTCTGTTTTTCAGAATCCTGCAATGTTTTGCTGGCTGTCTATGTAGCTAGTAAATATTATTCTCAGTCAAGAACGTATAAATCAATTTTGTTGTGAGCCATGCATTGTACAGAAAGCTATAAAACTGATCTAAAGGAAGAATAGAATAAATGAAAAAAGCATAATTGTTTCACTAAAGCGAAATGTTTAAGACTACAGTGAACTTCGCACTCTATATTTAAAGCCACGAATAAAATATAGCAATAAAAAATAATTAGCAAGTAGAAGCACACTCAAGTTGAATCAATCAGTCAGGTTCCATACAAGAAAAAAAATTATATAAAGAAATAAATCTTCAAAACGTTAAATGTTTTATTAACTTATTTATAAAATCGTGGAATGCATGAGGAAAACAAGAGAGAAATATATTACAATTAAGGGTGTGTTATTGGAATGAAAAGTGTCTCCTAGAAAAGAAAATGTTTTCCGTGTTTTCCTCGAAAAAAGGAATACTAGACATATTTTCTCAGCGTTGGAAAATAATTTTCATGGAAAAAAATGGCAATCAAACACTCCAAAAGTTGGAATTTAGATAAAAAAAAGGCTATTTTCCATGGAAAACTTTCCAATCAAACACACCCTAAGAGTAAAAACGTTAAACAAAAGTAGGGTGTTAAAAGGTTTGGTTGCCTAGTGGAATCACATTTTAATTTATCTTAAGCGCAATGTTTTTGAATTAAAAAAAAAATATGCACGGCACATGAAGAATTTAGAGAGTAATTATTATATTCAAAAAACTTTATTCTGTGTTTTAAAAAGACATAATCATAATTATGTGGAGAAGGATGCGGCTTATATGAGGTTGGCAGAAGAGAGGTTTTACAATGGTTCCCATTCACATGACTCAAAAGGGCTGCCGGATGTGGTATCACAGTTGTTTCCGACGAAAATGAAGTCGGAGTTCAAATTTCTGGTGTTTGCTCCAGTGGACTTAAATATTTTGTCAGTGTATGGCTGTGGGTTGAAGAATATGTCCTATAACAGTTCAAGTTTGATGACTCCGGTCAAAAATTGGCTGAAGATCGGGCCTAGTGATCCAGATAGATATAAGATTCCCATGCAATGTCGATTACCAATGACCGAGAAGGATATTAATACTTGGAGGAACTTGCTAGAGGTAGATTTTTTAAAGAAGAATCAGGGGTGCGTTGAGTTGTCTTTAATGGTGAAGTCGAAACAGAAGGCTGAGATTCAGGCACTCAGCTCATTTGGGTTTCAATATCCGAGTTAGGTGTATTTGCTGCTAAAACTGCAGCAGAGGGATGGGCTCTTGAGTGTTTGTCAAAGCTCAAGTACCTTTGTTATGTTTCTGGATGAGTGTTAGGTGTCCTGCCTGTTAAGACAGGATGCACGGTTTTACTTTGCAACATCCAATTTTTATTATGCTTAGTTCAACAAGTGTGAATCGCGTGCATCAACTTTTAGAAAGAATTGTGTCGATGATTTCTATAAATAGATCATACAATTCATCAATAAATTCAACTTTTTCTCGTAGTGAACTCTAAAAGTAACTTCAACTATAACAAAATCACGTGCACATCACAAGCATCGGATCTTAACAAGAAAATTTTCAATTATTTCGATAAACATACTACACTACTTGATCAATAAATACCAGTTTTTCTCTCACCCTCACTCCATTTTCGTCTCACACAAGAACACAAACAAATAGGTTTTGATATTTATCATCCATTCTTTTTTTCATAATAAAAATACTATTATTTAAATGGAGTTAATGGAAGGAGGAAAAGTTATACTATTTTATTTGATTGTTAGGTAAGTCATGAGTAACTCATATATGTGAATTTTCTTTATTAATTGTATAACAAGAGATATATGCGTAGCAAAAAATGTTGAATAAAAATATTACGTATTACAACCATTTCATAAATGTGGTAAGTAGCTTCAAATAAGTGGTGGATCTATCTCGAAATTTTTCCACATTTGATTTTTAGACAAGCAAATCCTATAAACGGTTAGAAGAATGAGTAACACACGTGTTCCTATATTTTCTTGATTACTTATTGAACAACAACAATGATATATGCGTATAATAAAACTTATAATACAAGGCTATAGAAGGCACTATGGAACGAGAAATGATGATAATCATGGAATTCAAGAGAGGTGGGACGCTCCAAAAGTTCTCGTGGAGTACTCGTCCAAATTTCCCATAACTAAGGCTTTCCATGAAGTTTTAATTGGCAGTTCCCCAAGCAATGGAGTATCAGCATCATAAAAAGAATCATCCATTGCTATTTGAAGCCCCACATTCTACTTCTCACAGAAGATAAAAAGAAAATTAATCTAGCTGAATTAGTTTTAGATATTGAGGAGAAAGAAAAGGAAATAACAACAGAGGCTGGGACATACCGATGGATGGATCCTGGGTAGTTCCGAAGAAGCATTACGATCACAAGGTTGATGTCTAGAGTTCCTCTATAGTTCTGTGGGAACTGCTCACCAACAGCTCACTGGTATCATGGGCCACAATGAACCAAAGACATTGATAACATTAATCCTGCAGAAATTGTTGCTTTCTACAGTCTTTTTGGGCAGAAAATCCAGTATATATCGGCCAGAATTCTACATTACAACTTACCTTTAGTGCAGAGCTTTCAAATAAAAGAGTGATAGCACGTGGTTTGCACGTGACGAATTTAGAGAGAAACAGTCTCATTCCGAAGCTTAATAAAATGTCATTTTTTTTCTTTACAATTGTAAAGGGATTCAAGTTGTTACCTCACACATTTTATCATTTGAGTGTTGTAACATTTTGTTGTAAGTTAATTGAATCTTTGCAATATAATGAATTAACCTGTAGAGACCATGCATCATCTTTTAAGAACAAAATTTCTCAATGTTTTCCATAAACACACCACACTATTTGGCAATAAATCCATTTTTTTCTAGTAGTGAACTGAACAGAAATTAACCAAAGTAAACTACTTAATTAGAATTTTAGTAGAAAGTGGTGGTGTTAAGTTTTATTTAATTCATTGAATAATCCCTCTTCCTCCTGTATATGAGAAGAAGAAGAAGGTTACTGAAGATGTGACAGACGGTATGCCATTGATACCTATATTGTGCGAATCATGAGAAGTAGGAAAGTCTTGGGCTATCAGCAGTTGGTATGGATGTGTTGATCAATTGGGGCACATGTTCAAAGCCCGATGTTAAATCAATCAGGAAAAGAATTCAAGATTTAATCAATCAGGACTACGTCGAGGCGGACAAAGATAATCCAAAGTTGTTCAAATAATGTGCTTGATTTGAATCAGATGATGAATTTGGTATCTCAAATGCCACTGAGAATTAGCGCAACGGGACTCGCAAATTGGTGTAGCTCAACCTAGAATGGTGTTAATCGAGTAACTTCTGATTGATTCTATACAATGTTAAAATTACAATAAATATTTAACAATTATAGATACGAATCATCCATGAGCCCTGTGTATTGGTGCACCTATATCACCAATATGGGTTTCTAGTATTGCAATTGTGGATAGTTTAACCATTGACTGCACTATTCAGCAACTGGCAACTATGGTTACATAAATTGATGAATTAGAGGAAGTAGAACACATGTGGAACACATGCACAAACTTTTATGAATAAATTTGTCAATGGTTTTGATGATAGTTGATTTAACACCCTTAAAATCCTGAAGAGACGTAGGTAGTATAATCATGGTTCTCAATCCATTTCAAGAGATGTTGGAACTGAAATAAAACATAATTTTAGAAAATATTTGGCAACAGACAGGGTCGTAGCCAGGATTTTAGTTTTAGGGGGCGAAAATATTTTTTTTTAACTAAGAGGATTGAAAACGACGATTTTGAGTACCAAAATAAGCAAGTTAAATTGACTAATCAAAAAGACAATCAATTTGTCGATAAAAAGTAAATTGCCTATCTATATAACAGATGGTAGATATGACTTGGACAAAAATGAACTCAGTTACTCAAATAAACACAAATTAACTAAAACAAAGAAAACTAACCTGCTGGACTGCTAGTGTTGGAATCTAAACGAACTGTCGGAGCCTGACTAGTCGACGCGTAGAAAAGGGGATAGGGGCGGCGTGCGGTGGGCGTTGGCGTAGCCTCGGAGATGGAGTCGCGGCGTAGTCATCTGTCGCGCAGAGAAGATATTTGAGGAAGAATGAGGGGTATCTGTAGTCGGGATTACATT
>CAIGRF010316769.1:10614-23605 GCA_903798235.1 Fraxinus ornus | reverse complement strand
TTTTTCATTTGTTTATAGCCCAGCCCATATACTAATTTGTCTCAACCCAAAAGGAAAAAAGTTGAAACCCAAGAGAAACCAAAATTATAACCCATTTTTGTGTAGTATTGGGTTTATTTTAGTGTGTAGTACCAGTGGAGAGACTCTTTAAAAGAAAATTGTTCATAAAAAATGTTGATGAGGAGATACCGAATAAAATGGATTTTGATGTTGCACAACTTCCCACTAATTCCGGACTAAGGAAGAAGATAATCATCTTATTAGTGTTGTTGCTATGTCATTTTTAGTGTAGTCGTAATATCATTAAATTCATGACCAAAAAGTTCGACCTTGATTAAATATTGCCCGCACTGAACAAAATTCTTGGCTCCGCCCCTGTGTGTGTACACAACAAAACTGATATTTTACCCTTCTAAGAAAAGAATTTAGACTTATTATCAAGAGAGAACTATATACTAAGTTAAAAATAAACTTCTACAAATAACTTAATCTTTGTTTAACTGTGCGTCGTGGTTTAAACAAGAATATTTAGCTTGTGAACATCATCTTAAATTGGCATATCGATTTGATATGCCATCAATATCATATAAAAGGGCACTGGGAATGTGAAACCTATTCAAAAAGCAAATGGAAGTATACAAATAGAGTGCACTCAAATTGGTAGCAAAATTGATGCATACATTCCGGTGAAAGGCAACACAACAAGATTTCAACATAAGTTTGCAATAAGGGGATTAGTATAGTATAGCAGCATGACCTGAAAACTCCAAAACCATAAAAACGCCTACCGAGGCTCATCCAAATTAGGATATACAATGGAAATCCATATTACACACACGACAACACACATACAAAGAGTGAATATTCCCTAAAAAACCTAAACAAATTAGAATGGCATTCTTCACCCATGGTTTGAGTCTCGGCGCTGGCACTTTCTTCACCCATGGTTCGAGTCTCTAATGGCGTCGACATTATTAATCGATGACGATACTTTATGGAATCGCCTTCTTCCTCAGCAGCGAAGGTCAAGGTTTTGTTGTTTATGCAAAATGACTTAATTTTATCAAGTTTAGGCCTTTTCAAATTATTAATTACTGTTAATTTAAAGGATTAATGAAAAAATATTAATTAAGTGTATTATTCAATTTTATTGCTTTTGGACCGTACTGAGATTATTTTCCCCCATAAATACACCTGTCTCTGGTTCCACCAATTTCAAGCCAATCAGCCCAATTTGAAAATATTCGTGGTAGTCCATTTGCAAGCTCACAACTTAAAATGTTACACGCATTGGGTATTTAAACGAATTATTGGGTGCGTATCTAACAAATTGATTCTTTCCAAATTACCATGATACAATTCTAATTGAGTATATGATCATGAACATCCTAATTAATTGTTCAATAAAGTTGAAAACATTTTAAAATATTTGATGATGAATCAAAGTTCACTATCACCTAAACTCATGATAATCACTATCGGTAATGAATAACATTACTCTAATACAGCACTTTCGAGATTCTACCCTTTTGTAAGACAAACCCAAACTAAAAAGAGAGAAGGGAAGAGTAACTGAAGCTCACCTGCAAACAAAGTCATAAATATTGATGACTAAATGTCGGGCCCAACCCGGCCCTGCCCCATATATTCCCATCCCAATTCGCTCTACCAGGGAATTGGGATGGGAACGGGGAACACAATCCCCTCTTATTACAAATTGAGTTCAGCTTTCATACAAATAAAAAATTGTTTAATTCACTAGAGTTTCGCACGCAGACTCCCCTCCCATGTACATCAAACCTAAGATGGGAGGAATCTGCACGATGAATCAATCGCCATGGTGAGCGCAATCCGACTTTTCATGCCACAGAGCAAACTTCTCAAACAGGTCAACTTCATCTTTCAACTCATTCGTGTCTCAGATTCCAGAACTCGTACCAGATTCTCATGACTAATTCATAGCCACTAGCAAATCAAACAAATCATACCCAATTGCTAAGGCAGTATAACATAAATAATGCATTTATCTACATTCAACGCAGCCACAAATATTTGCCTCCTCTTATCTTGATGATAATCAAGGTTTCATATACAACAAGTTTCAGCGAGAAGCATTTAGTTTCCTTTATGTCATATTGCACACAAAACAGTGGATAGCAATGAAGAAATTTGGTGATACAAAACCAAGAAATAAGCCTCTAGGATAGTCTAAGTGCCATTTCTTGAAGCAATGCCCTTTTCTGTGTTGCATTAATCACATGGTTCGTTTCAGCGTTCTCGAGGACATCCGTAATTATGGAAGCTGCATGACCGAGAGGTTCCTCTGCCGCTCTTTTTAGCATGAAAGCCTAGGAATGAATCACAGATTGCAGAACATACAAATGTTATACGTCCATGAAGGCTAACGAGTTGCACCATTCTATGCTTCACTATGAACTCACGGTATACAAGCATGGATATGACATCTTATATGTTAGAAGGAAACGACAGATACATGAAGAAAATGCTGAACTAAACAGTTGACCAGAGCCACAACAATTTCAAAAACAAGGGACTTGTTCTATGAAGACTAATGACTCATTTAAGGGCCTAATCAAATATATGTGCTGCCCTCTAAACATTTCTGGCCTTTTATCAAGAGCTTCTACTCTGTTTTTTGTTATTTATTTTATTTTTAATTTTGGAAGGGAGTGGGGTGTAGGAGGGATGAGAGAGAGAGAGAGAGAGCATAGAACCTGCCCATGATGTGATATGGTCAATATACAAGGCTCTTGAAACCATGGTTCCCCATCTACTTGAACAGGCAAACCAGCCAAAAGTTGAATCTTAATCGACTGCCCCTGTGCAAGTCTACAAGCCCGAGATAGACCTACCTGACCACAGAAATATATACTGTATTTAAAAAATGGCTTTCCATTAAGAGAAAACTAACCACAATTCAGAAGTGGAAGGTCCTAATCTGAACCATAAATACATCTCATATTTCTTTTTTTTTTTTTTAAAAAAAAACCATTGAGATGTCTCTATTGCCTAAGCAAAGAACAATCAGTCGAAACCCCGCACTATTTTTCATTCTGGTGATCTGGGCCTCATTTTTTTAATATTTCTATCGCATTGGTTAAAATAATCCACAGAGAGAAGCCTATATGCTCTGAAGCATGTCTCACATTCTTTCAACCAATTAAAAATACTGCCAAGTTTTCACATAAACATAAAAAAATAACTTGACATCCATATTGTCTGTAAGCGTTTGAACAAACATACCTGAAGCTTTCCAAGATGCCATGTACCTGAAATACTAACAACCTCAAGCACTTTATCATGCATGGATTGAGGATCAAAATTTTCATAGCTCTCATCTTCATTCTGCCACAAGTCTACACCACCCATGTAGCTTCCAATATTAGCTAGAAGGACACCCTCTGCATCCTAAATTAATTTAAAAAAACCATATTTTTAGTTAGATTGGTTGACTGTTAATTGTTAAAATGTGGTGGTGGACAAGAAAAATATTTATCTAATAAATTGATACACAAGTACAAATTTTGAACTCAAGAAGAATGAAAGAAAACTCATCAACAATTATGGGAAAAACAAAACTGAATAACACGTGCAATTTGTAAGAGCAATTATTCCAAGTGACAAATAAGTCAGACAAGCTGATCCTACTACAATTTATAGTTATATTTGGTTAAAAAAAATCTATTACTCCCACCTCAGGAACCTTAATATCGACGCCATCAACCTCCATGCGAACTTGACAAGGGAAATCTGCAAAAGTCCTATCCATGATACTCTTGGCACCTTCTCTTGCATAAAGAACTTTATTCATGAACTGCAGTAATGTTGGAAACGGAAATAAAGAACTATTATTAGGCATAATTTAGGAGGAAGCTAAATAAAATAGCATTTTGCAGTAAAGACGCAAGTCCATGATCCTAGTTTCTAATTTGAAAAAGACTGATATTATCAAACATGACATCCAGAATAACTCGTGTGAATTGTTCTAACATTGTACAAGATGTATGAAGCGACTGCAAAAGGTTCCAGTTCCACTTAAAATTTCAACTCTCTAGTTTAAAATTTATTAAATGAAAGAAGGGGGGGAAATGTGGTTATTTATAACATCTTAATAGCTGCACACAAATTAAGAGAGCAACATCACACCATTTTCTATGGGTCTACATCAAACTATTAAAGTAACATAACTGAATTTGCAGAAGTCACAAGGTCGCTTGCTAATATAAAGAAGGATAATATCATAATACTAAAAAAAGTCAGTTGATTATTACAAGACTGAAGCTTCGACTGTTATATACAAAGATAAACAGTCATCCATAAATGCATCTGTTTTGGCAAACATATGTCCATCCAAAATACCCACCTGGCACTATAAATCATGACTGAAGGAAGAAGAAAAATGAAAAACTTCACCATACCTGATTGTAAAACTTATCTGGGTTCTCCTCCCTCAGATTATGGATTTCTAGAGCAACCTTTGCATCACATCCAACTCCTACAATAGCAAGAGCCATAACAAATACCAACACTGCATGATTATAAGATATGAAGCAAATATACACTAGGTTCCATACTCAAATAAGGATAAAATGTTATATGGATTCTTTCCCATTGGATCTGCCTTTAAAACCAACCCTAGCCATCCAAATTATAAGCTAGACTAAACTGCCCAACAGAGCAAGGCTTAATGAGTAGCTTCAGACTGCAATTATTAGCTCTGTCCTCCTCAGTATAGGAAGTCCAGACATGACCGTAGATCTCCCTGTTTTTAATTTTCCTAATATGGCTCGTTCTCACTTCTCCTTACTTGCTTTTCTCAGGACAAATAACAGCAGAAAGTAACTAGTAACTACCAATAGCACAGATTATCTCTATCCCTGTCTTGGATAGGATAATCCAGACACATTAATAGAGAAATTTGAAACTCATAATTTTTCCCCCACAACATGAATGTGGTCATACTTGTCACCTATTCGCTCTTCTCAAGATAAGAACAATAGAGAAAACTGTAGATTGCCTTCCTCCACAAACAGAGCAAGTTCTAGCCACAAAATCACTTCTCCACTTCTTTGAGATCAAATGAATAATCCTGATATGTAAGCATTTACTTCTTGCTCGGTACTTGTCAGTTTCTAGTATTTATATACATGTACAATATGTGAGTTAAATATTATTTTCAAGGAAGATATTAAGTTCTTGTCAGAAGAAAATTTGTTTGTTGGGTTTCACAGTAATAACTGTGCATCAACAAGAGTTTCAGATTCAGGTCCGAAAGGCCAGAAGAGGGATTATAGATAAGAAATAGTCAGCTTTGATGATATTTCCTCTTGGGGGATAAACTTTGACAGGAACAAGAAGGCCAGAAAGAAGTACCAGAGCATAAACAGATTTGGTACTCAGAGTGTGTGCCTGTGTGTGAGAGAGAACAGTGAGTGTCGAGTTCAAGATGTAAAATTTATTTAGTCTATCCTAATCATTTATAACTGATTTTCCACTTGGGGGAAATCCAGGAACCCACTTTCTACTTCAACTTCTCTTTCCTGAATCATTATCACTCAGATAACATAGTAGAATTTTGCTAGATCATCCACCTTTCACTCTGTGTCATACACCCAGGTGTAAAGTTGAAAAGGCTTCCAAACTTAAAGTTTTCACCTTTAACTTGAATAATTGTAGAAATCAAGTTAGGACTTCAAATTTGGAAATAAATAAATCATCCTCACCCCCCAACACCTGCATGCCCACCCCCATGTAAGTGTGTTGAGTTCAAGATGTTAAATTTATTTAGTCCATCGTAATCATTTATATCTGATTTTGCACTTGGGGAAGTCCAGGAATCCACTCCAACTTCTCTTTCCTGAATCATCATTACCCAAATAATATAGTAGAATTTTACCAGATAGCCCACCTTTCAGTGTCATACACCTAGGTGTAAAGTTGAAAAGGCTTACAAACGTAAAGTTTTCACCTTACTCGAATAATTGTAGGAATCAAATTAGGACAAATAGATAAAATCATCCCCACCCCCAACACCCACACGCCCACCGGCATGCTCAGCGAAAAAAGGAAACACGGGATATGTCAAAGCTCTTACCTTTCACTCTAGTATCGTTCCCTAACTAAATGTGATTTATCCTCCACAAAAAATGTACTAGAGGCTCAAAAAAGTACTCTGTTTGTTCACATGGATATGGCAGCTCATGTGAAGAGAACCTGAATTCTATTCGGCTTGGCTATCAACCCTACGCTGAACTTCGAGTAAACACGAAGTGTCATAGTAGCTCTATTCAGAGCTTCCGACACTAGACCTCCATTTATACCTTGGTAGCACCCAGCCTTCCCTCCTATTGACTAGTTAAATCAAAGATTTAGAGTTGAACTAAACTATTTGTCCCTCTTCCAGAAAATTTCACAGCACCAAACATATGCAAGACTGAGAAAGAATATGATCTAGAATATAATCTGGGAATATATAAACTAAACATTTTTCAGCTCCTACAATGTTGAAATTAACCTGACAGTGTCAATTTGAGCAAATTATAATCCCACTGAAATTGGTATCCAACATCTTGAAGGCACGTCGAAAGTACTTTATAATGGTTTACAAACACGTGTAAAGTGGTCTAGTTGAAATCTATCAACATACCAAGATAGTTGTTCATAAACTTTGGCGCTTGGAGTGGTTTTCCCCACTGGTTTGAAATTGATATCTTCCACCTGTCAAGGATGGTAACTGCAGCATGTTCTATGTGATGCAAAAGCATGCAAAGGCCTCCTTGTCTGTCAACCGAGCCCAAGCCAGCCCCCCAGGAAAGTACTCGAGCCAAATCATTTCCAGTTCCTGCAGGAAGAATGGCTAAAGGGGGAGGAGAAACAAAGTTCTGCTTGTCTATTGCATTCAATACCCATCCAACAGTACCATCTCCACCACAGACAAGGATTCTGAAGTGAGGAACATTTCTAAATAAACATAGACCGACTTCTGGACCCTGTGTCGAGCTTAACTCAAAAACCTAAAATGAAAGGTTAATTAAAAAGGTCAGGATGAGGTGGAAAAACACCCCTGCAAAAATAAAAAGTTTGCATAGAGTTCTGTCAACAAAGTAAAAGGTAGGGTCATTCCTACGATATCCTTTAAGGAGTCCAACAATTCAATCTCCTAATAGTCACAATAGAATAAGTTCATAAAAGTTGTCATCAACTTGGTTATAATAAATTTCATTAGAAAATGAGGATGATACAAAAATCATGGCTGCCCCCTCCCCTAAGGGTGTAAAAAGTCTGAAATTCAATAACAGTTCATAAAATAATACAGTTAATATTTCTTCCGGGTTCCATCACTATTAGTCAGACATGGCTCATACTTAAGGATTGTTTGCTAAATTGATACGCCCCATGCACCTGCACACAGACACAGACACACGCACAGAGCACACATTTGACACACTCACATAAATGGGAGAATCAGTATCAAGTAATGCATGCTCATCTACTTTGTAAATTAGCTGAAGAACTTGAATTATTAAATCTTTGACCTGGACAGGATTAAGAAGAATGTTCAGTCGATGCCTGAGCGAGTCCCCTCGTTGAGCTCCACTTTTTTTGTTAATGAAAACTAGCAGGGGTCTTGCATCTGGAGGTAAATCAATCAATTCATATTTCTGTCTCATACCAATTAACTGAAATTCATCCTTCTGGTTAAGTGATGAACTTCTTTTGAAAGTAGGTTTCTTCTCCATCTGTTTTGCTTTACCGTTTTGATTACTTGACAAACTTCTCTTCGAACTAGCTTTATCCTCCATCTCTTTTCCTTCACCATCTTGTTTTTGATCCACTCCTTCCGAGATCACATTTTGATTGCAGTTTTCTTCCACACTATGAGACCCATTTACTGTTTGACTAGTCCCCGCGGTGCTTTCTGTTGATGACACACTCAAATTACCACTATTACCGGTATCAGCAGAGGTCTCAGTTCCATGTTTGTACTTACTTTGACTACTGATGCTAGCACGTACAGAAGATGCAATCTCATTGGCCCCATGTGTAATGGAACTTAAAAATCCACCAGAATTACTCTTCAATACTTTCACATAAAGTGGAGATAGGATAAACCTTCTAAAAGGGCCCAAATCACAAACATCGCCTGTTTCATTAAACATGCTACCATGGCAGTCAACATGCAAGAGACGTTGACACCACAGGCAACACCAAATAGGGGATCCCCCAAGAAAAGAACCACTGCATGGCTCTTCACAGTAGCTACAGAAAGAAGATTCATCAGTTTGGTCTGTCACCTCAGTCCACTGCACGGCCCATTGATGGATTACATGACCGTATCCAAACATTGATACGCACTTGCAATCCTTGTGAGCTTTTGAGGAGCAGTTCAAGTGAGCTGCTGCGGCACATATGCTGCAACGTTGGATAAACGTGTCTGAAGCCATCCCTGGACCAAGAGACTGCGAAGATGACATAGACTTTAAGCATACACAGCAGTTCAAACTTTTTCCTCGAATCATAGATTCCAAAACCCATGTATGAGGAGCCAGAGGAACCTTGTTCCTTGCTTTTGGGTTTTTCTTTGACCTTGCAATGGCTTTCATCCAACTTAAGTTTAAATTTCTTCTCCATTGGAAAGCCGTGAATAATATAGTCAAAATTCCTATCGAACCAGCAATGATGCAAGAGATAATAAAAAGATGGGATTCAGCCATTTCAGATGGATTTGTAATAATCCAGCTGGGAAGCAAAGCTTCAGATTCTCTGTAGTCATCCATTGTTCAAATTCTATTTTCACATTCTGCTCATACGTTTATTTAAGTAAACCATCTATTTTGCATGACATTTCCCAGTAACAATTTCATAATTCCTGCCACTCAGAAAAAAAGAACTGAGGCAGAATATTCTCATTCCACAAAAATCAGAACCATTCTATCAATCTCTTTCCAAAAGCCCCAAACTTAATCTTCTTATAAACTGTATCTATAATTCTATATGTCAATCATCGTCTTATCTTCGAAGCACTCTTTTGGACTGTAAAGCTTCTTACAGATCAGTGAATGAGTGAACAGAATAGAAATGCCTTCAGATGGATAAAATTCTGAGACAGGAGAGTGGAAATAAGAAATCAATGAAATGAAAAACTAAGCTTACACCCCATGGATTACCAAGAACACATCTAACAATCCATTTGACAATGTCAGATTAAAATTTGGATTTTTCCAACACCTTTAACACAACTAGGCTACCATGCACCCATACAAAAAATGTCTACACCACACTTAAGCATGTTTCTTGAGGATGATTGAAACAAAAGTAACAAAAACTCAACTTATAAACTACATTTGAAGTGAGAAAGCATAATGGGACGAGCCATTTTCAGTGTACTTATGGTAAGAATTCTTATTATGTTACTTAAATACCTCATAAATAGAAAAAAGAGGAGCCATAGTGTTACGAATAACAAAAATGAGGTAAGAGATGCTCATTAGAATATAGCCGATGCATAATCCATAATACTGATGTTACATCAACATGTCATGCTACTAACATTTATAAAAACATAAATATATTTAGTTGCAGCAATGCCTTCCACGAGTCTTTTCATCATAAAGGTTATTATGCTCTTGTTTGGTAAAAATTAAAATCAATATTTTAATCCAAGTCAAAGTCAATAATTAATTTAACCGCACAATTTCATTGGACACACGACTTTTCAACCACACATTTCATCAACTTTTATCAAAGTCTACTAAAAATCTGATTTTAATATCCATCAAATAGGGGCAATGTATAATTGTTAATTTACATCATACAAATGATTCATAACCATGTATATACTTCACAGCTAACACTTGAGAAGATAGGCTATAAATAACACACCAATGCTTAAGTAGAATAAATAAAAAAGGCATCCATTTCAATTCCAAACTTCCCCACATTCTTGGATATAAAGCATAGAGCTAAGATTGCCAGATTACAATAACATACCCTTATCGATCCCCATGCTTGCAAGATGTCAATCCTTTAGTGTTTTATGTTCCAAGGCTTGATACCGGCAATACTATTTACTGTATGCAGAAGTAAATCAACAGGATTACGATCTATCTTCAGCAACTCTAACAGTTGATAGTCTACTTCGTGTCTCCAAAGTAAAATTGTTATGAGCAATACGAGTAGACTCATTTCCAAAAGCTCAATCCGATATCAACAAAAAAATGCCACTTGAAATAAAAAAATTGAAAAAACCAAATTTTATGTTTCATCTTTCATCATCTACGGATTAGAAATAGATTTCTCACGCCAAACCAGAACAGAACGGCAACGGAAGATACACAAACAAATACAGTATGCATCAAAATGATTGACAGATAACATATTCAATTTGTCAAATAATGCGAAACAGCAAAAGGGTTCTCGATTAAACTTACGTAAAGTGGAGAGATCGGAGCAAACCTTAGATAGAGAAAGCGAAACCGAAACCGAAACCGAAATCAGATAATAAAATTAAAAGAAAATCTATCAGCAGTATGCTTTTTGTTCGGACAATCTTCCGAATAAGTCTGATCATGTGAAGGAGTACACTGATTTCATAATTTATATAGATCTTGTTAAATTAATCTAATATTCGTTTATTTATTGAAGATTCTGTGAGAATGGTGATTTGATGAGAGAATTTAGTGCGGGGAGGGGGGGCGGGGGTGCCGTCGGGAAGGAATCTAGGGATGGACACGTTTCAAAATGGAAAGGGACCGATTTGTACAGTATGTTGGGACCCACTATTTCTGCTTTTGCTGAGCACATGGCTGATGGCGACGCTTCCTGTGGGGGGTGCATGGAGTCAAATATTTCAAAACACACCCAATCTTGAGTGTGGTTACGGATTACTCCTCATAACTTCAAGATGCTTCTTATTGATCATTCAATTTTAGGACGCTTTATTACATCCCCAATCCAATTTTGGGTGTTGTCACGAGTTATTCACCAAACTTTAGAATGCTTCTTTTTCATCACTCAACTTTAGGGTGTTACATTACTTTTCTCACGAGTTAAATGTTTCAATATTCACTCACAACTTTAGGATGTTGAACTCTGTCGCTCACAAGTTAAATGTTTCAACACTCACTCAATTTTGTGTGTGGTCATGAATTATTCACATATTTCAGAATGCTTCTCATGGTTACTCAACTTTAAGACATTGTATTTCAAACACCCACCCAACTTTGGATGGGTCACGGGTTATTCACCAAATTTCAAAATGCTTCCTAATGATCACTCAATTTTAAAACAGTGGCGTGCTAGTAATTGATTTAGTGAAATTATGAAAGCACGATTATATAACAAAAAATAGAAATAAGATGATAGAAAAAAATACCAAAAATATTAAAAGATCATTCAAAGATGAAGGTTTACTAAACTCGATACGATGAATGACATATTGATGTCCCTCACACATGTCAATGTTCTTTCGATCCACTCTCCATTACGGTCAAAATCACAGAGAATGCCTATTTTTTAAGTTAAAAGTTTTCAACTTAATAAATAACAAAAAAGTGTTTTAAGATCAATCAGGATAACATTTGATAATTTTGAATAAATAATAAATCGAATTGCGTAACTTAAGAACGTAAAAGGAGAAATTTGTCTTATTTTTTCTCCAATAATATAATCGTATACAAATTGGATGATATTATTTGATTCGTAAGATGAAATTGAGCTAATAAATAAGCATTCTGAAGTTCTTTGATCAATGAGAAACATTTTGAAGTTTGGTGAGTAACCATGAGCACATCTAAAGTTTGGTGAGTGTTGAAATGTAAAGCTCTAAAGTAGAGTGAAATGAAAAGTATTCTAAAGCTTGATGAGTAACCCAAATGTGTTGAAACATTTAAATCATGAACGATGGAGCGCAACGCTTTAAAATTGATTGATCAATGAGAAACATTTTGAAGTACGATAAGTAACCCGTGACAAGAATCAAAGTTAGGTGGGTGATGGAATGCAACGCTCTAAAATTGAGTGATCAATGGAAAGCATTCCAAATTTTGGTAAGTAACCCATTATTATCCCCAAAATTGGGTGAGTGTTGAAATATTTAACTCAAATATGCAGGTCTAAAAAGTAAAAAGTAAACAATAAGGTAAATATTGAGTCTATGTTTGAGGCACATCCTCTAAAACCTTTTTTTTTCTTCAAATTTATTTTTAATTACATATTCTTTTAATAAAATAATTTTATAAGTAAAGTCAAAATATTTTCATATTTTTAACCACATATTTGCCAAAAAAAATCAATATTTCAAAACTCATTTTTCACAAAAATGGGTTAAAATAGAGCCCAAAGTTTGCTTGGTATGTATTTCATTTTTCAGTTTTGTGTTATTTTTAATTTTTTGTTTGAGAATCTATTTTAAGATTGTCAAAAACGTGTTTGGTTTGTCTTTTTAAAAAAACTATTTCTCAAAACAGAAAATTAGAAAAAATATTTGATTTGAAAAATTATTTTATGATATTTTGTCCATGTGTTGAGTCCTATTCCTTAAAAACACATTTTCTCCAAACTTATATTCAACCATACATTTTCAAATAAAATATTTTTGCACGTAAACCTCAATTTTTTTTTTCTTTTGAACTACATATTCTCTGAAAAATCACTATTACAAGATATATTCTTACAAAAATTATGCTTAAAAAATCATTTATTCCATTAAATTTGATTATTCAGTAAAATAGAATAATGTATAAGTATGTTTGGAAGGGATTTTAATCAAAATTCTAGCCGTTATAGTCAACTCGTGGACCCCACTTGTGAGAGGGAAAGTCAAAAATGTTGGTTGATTTGATAGTTAACGGCTAGAATTTTGATTAAAATCTTGATTAAAATCTCTCCCAAACAAGCTCCAAGAGTTTAAGAGCCGAATGTCAAAGAAAAATCAAGATGTGAGCTTAAGAGCTAAGTTTCAAAGAAACGT
>CAIGRF010316750.1:0-10123 GCA_903798235.1 Fraxinus ornus | reverse complement strand
TAAAACTTTATGTAAATTGTTTGGTACATAAAGATTAATCCTTTTTCTTTTGTCAACTAGACCGGTAAGAATCAAGTCGAGTTGTTCTTTTGCAACTTATCTTAACCTTGATCAAGAATGCCCTTTATTTTTCTTCAATTGAGAACGAGAAACCCGTATCAAAAAATCTTCACAATGTTTACAGCGAAGTTCAGATATTAGGGTGTGTTTGAACCACATTATTTTGAAAGAATGTATTCTGAAATAGTAGATTGATAGAGAATATGTGATTGAAAAAAAAGAAAAAATTATTGATGTAATGAAAAATATTATTTTATTGAAGAATGTGTGGTTGAAAATGAGTATAAGAATGCAAATGAAGATTTTAATGTGGCTCAAACATGGGCAATATACTTTCTTTATTTTTTATTTTGGATAATATTAGGATGGCTCAATCATGTGATTTCACTTTGGACATTTAAAGATTTAAAGAATTTTTTAGAATTTGATGAACTTTATAGATTATTTAGAGACATTTAGAGAATTATTTGACTTTTTATAACTTTTATTTTAGGTGAAAAAAATTCTTGTACATATTACATTCTTTATAACTTATATTACATTATTTAGAACTTACGAACAATAATGTAATAATATTTTAAAATTTTACTTGCATGACCAAATAATTCTTAAAACAATAACAAAATTATATTTCTCATATCCATAAAAATATTTTCTAAAAAACATAAAAATATATAATTCTAGAAAAATACATACATATATAACATTTCAATACACTTTGATGAAAAAAGAAATCTCTAATGTTCAATATTATTAATATGCCTGAGCTCGTGAAAGGTTATTAAATGAAACAAGCAATCAATATATAAAAATAATTATAAATTAATATATTTTTTATTAAAAAATGATTTATTTTTTTTCATAGAGAAATTGATGGGAAAAAAGAAGAAAGAAAAATGAATCAATTTACAAATTGATCTTTAAAAAAAGGGGAGATAATGAAACGTAAGTATTGAAAAGAAAATAGTGAAAATAACTTGTTGAAGAAAGAGAAAAATATATATATATATATTTTTTTTTATCATGGCTCTAGGATTCTTATATTGAATGATGGAATAGAAATATTAAAGTCGAAGAAATTCTATAACACGGTCTGAAAACCGCTCTTATCATAGATAATAAAAAACTCGCAATTGAAGAAATGAACTTGATCGCACCCGAGTGGTTACAAAATTTGCAATGATACGTATCTTTGCAATCATACATACGTTTAATACTTTGAATTGAACGTGAATATATAGAACTATGACAAAAAAAAAAAAGAAGGTCAAAAATACATATCAAGTCCCAATGTTCCTCAGAATTATTCAAGCAGGCTCACGACCATTCCCAAATTGCTGCTGCAGAATTAGGTATATATTGCATAAGATAATGGAAAAAAGTGTAAGAAAGCCTAATACCAGCTGGAGAGTTTACTGTTAATTATTTTGAACTTTCTCCATCTTTGTCAATGCTAACCATTTAAGCTTTTGTTTAATTTTTTACTACACAAATACACCCGTTAAAAAGTGTCCCCTCAATAGTCCATCTTGCCAAACCGACCCTTCAATCCATGATACCAAGTTGAGTTGGAAACTCGAGAAAGAGACATGGTCCCTCCAAACAGCAGGACAACAGAAGTGCACCGCCAGCTAATTCAATAATAATGACAAGACAATAAGAAATGAACCATAAAATTTGTACCAAATTACATAATCTTCTTGTGGGGTTTCTTGGCCTTATCATAATGAATATGTACATGCATTTTGGTAGGACTAATACATTGCAGGTGGCAACTTTACGATAAAAACTTGGGGGGTCCAGTGACCCTACAATCCCTTTAGTTTTAATTAATACTTGATCCAATGTCCAGGACAATGTTAAACAAATTGCAGAGATATCAAACAGGTCAAAGGATATAACGATGGCTAATCTTTATCTTTACTGTCCAAAAGTGCAAGTTGGCCAGCTGTGGAGTCTCTTTCAAATGATAGGTATGTCGTGTTCAAACCTAAATTTCAATTCACATTGTGTCCCCAACTCAAACATGTCATGCTTTTTCCGAGTTATGTCATTATTTGAAGTCTCGCCAATAACCATTTATGAAAACCGGACACTGGTCAAGGAAAAATGAATCAAATCTGAACATGAGCGAGTATATAGAATACTAAATTAAGCCAAAATCAAGTATCACTCGGCCTTTTATAAACCGGATCATGAAATTATTTAGTACAACATTCCGTACAATTTGGATTATCCCAAACAAAACTTCTCATCAACTCAAAACAACAGCTAGCTTCTAATTTTTATTTTTTTTTTCAATCATTGATGATAAACCCCAAATTAGTCAATAAAAACTCACCAAAAACACTTGCTGTATATACGAAGTAACAAAACCATATAAAATACCTCTCTATGGAGTGGAAGCCTCTCGTCTTGATTCTCTCAAGTACATAAGTAGCATTTCAGCCTGCAGCCATAGACAATCAATATCATTCTTCCCAAAAGAACACAATGCCGTGAAGAAAATTGCAGCTTGCTATTAAAGAATCCAAAAATTATGGTGGACCATCAAGGTCATTGAAAGCAACACTGCACCAATTATTATTCCCTTATTTCATAAAAGAGTCGGATATCAACCTTGTGAATTTGAAATATCACATAGCCAGTTTTCAATAACAGACAAGTTTAATGCATAACTTTGATTATACATTTGTGGTGCTATCATTTAGCATTCAAAAAACTAATACAAGTCAATCTCCGAGCACCTTGCAGGACATTCTAGGCCCTCGTTTGACAATCTATCTAATAAATGTTAAAATACTTGAGCAGCCTAAATGCACCTATCCTAATAAAATTCAAATCAATTAATACAGTGATCTGTACTTACTGAATCTGAATGTTGCCGTGAATTGTTAAAACCATGTAAGGCCGTAGGAATTGTGGTATTAGAATTGGCATTGGAGTTGGAGAAAGTTTTTTCCAACTATGAATCAAGTCTTAGCAAATATCATGTCCTGATCCCAATTCTGTAGTGTAAAACATACAAGAAAATATGTTTCGGTCCTTCCAGCAAATAAGTAAAAAATCATATCACCTAAAACACTATATTTGCAGTCATCACGCGACAAGAACAAAATGGTTCAAGGGATATAGGTCTTAAGAAACTAAGTGAACAATATAACCTAACTAGCATTTAATATGCATATCATACTACCTAAAACGCAATATTTGCAATACACATAGATGTTTCATGGTTTATAGGTCTTAAGAAAATTAGTAAACAATCTATCCAAACTAGCATTTGAATCGAATTTCATACCACCTAAATTGCTATATTCACCATAAAAATCAGGACTTAATGAGCTGATTCAAGAGTTATAAAGTTTAAGACTCACCTTATGCATAGCTTTAGCCATCCCAGTCTGCGATATTGCAACAAGAGGGGGAATTCCTCCCTCCCCAACAAGCAATTCTCTATTCTTAACACTCTCCCCGCACAACTGCAACAAAGTTAAAACCGCAAATTCCTTGCCCTTGTCACTCCCATCCTCGAGTGCCTCCACAAGAGCCACGATCCCTCCTTCCTCCATGATAGCCTCTCGTCCCATTTCAATCCCAGCTAAACTGCTCAACACTACCATGGCCTTCTCTGCCAGGCCTGTTCCCTGCTCCCCGACAAGCCCCACCAACGGCCCCACAGCACCCGCGCTCACAGCCCTTTCCTTATTCACCCTCACTGAGCATAGCTTATATAACGTCGTTAATGCGTCTTTTTTCCCCCTATTCGACCCGCTTATGAGCAATGCCACTAAAGGTGGGATTGCGCCGCAAGCCCCAATGGATGATTTATTCTCATCAATCAAAGCCAAGCTCAACAATGCACACGCTGCGTTCTGTTTAGAAGTTTCAGTCCCTGTTTTCAACACATATATTACGGATTTTATGGCACCAGAACTTGCAATTAAGCTTTTATTACTTTCATGGAGGGAGATATTAAGCAAAGCAGTAACTGCATTTTCCTGTGTCCAAGGGTCCGAGGAACGAAGAAGCGAGATCAAAGCGGGTACCGCCCCGGACTCTCCAATCATGGCCCGATTGTCGACCCGATTTTTCGCTAACTGTCTTAACTTAGCTGCCGCTGATCTTTTCACTGCAATTGAGGCTGATTTCAACCCATCAACACATAGTTTAACAGTAGGTTGAAGGTCTTCTGGAGAAATACTTTCAACAATTTCTGTCGAAAATGTTTCTCTCTGCAAGAATCCTGCACATGGTTCTGGCTCGGGTTCAGATTTCGATCCCTGGTTCAGATCCGAATCTACTAAACTCGGTAAACTTGCGAGCAGCTGGAGCTCTCCGGAGATATCACTGGAGCATGCCGAGTAATCGCTGAATGTCTGTGAGATTTCCAAAAAATGGTCTATTGCGTCCGAGGATGACGAGGGTTTTGAATGAATATGTGATTTATTGGCGAGTTCGCCGAGTCGCATGTCCATCACTGAGTCGGTCAAGTTCTCGGAGACAAGTGGCGATTTCTCAGACTGGAAGACGTTGGACCGAATGGTGCGCATGGACAGACCTACGGAGCGGGAAGATTTGGTGGTAGATGGCGGCGGAGTGTAGTAACACAGCGGCGTCCGGTGGGAGTGAGTAGCATTGTTGGAATTCGAGTGGGATTGTGAATCTTTTAGATAAACCATGATTTAAAACACTTGCAAAAAACAAAATTTACGGTATAAGCTTATGGGTCTCTAGTTTGCACAATACTACACTTGGAAACGTTATTTTATAATTTGAAAGTTCAAGGAATGGCTCTAAGAGCTTGAAGAGAGTAGAGAAAATGGCGGATTTTTATAGAAGGAGCTGCGAATGCAGAAGATTAGGTTGGTCTATTTGGTGCATTCGTAATTGGGCTAATATCACAGGCTGTGTGGGAATAAATGTCACGGCATGACGGCCCTGTTACGCTAGCAGATCTTTGATGCTTCGAGTGGGAAGACGGCGATAGCTAAGTGGCACATTATTTTTGGATGGGTTGATCGAAAAAAATCATATTAAAAAAAAAAATTTGATAAAAATTAATGAAATGTGTGATTGAAAAGTTGATAACAGTTGTGGATCCCATTAAATTTATAATTAAAAACGAATTTAAAAAAAAAAATTGAATAGATGAAGGCCTAACAAATACTAGGAGCTTGTTTGGTAGAGATTAAAATTGAAAAACTAGTCGTTATTGTTGACTTTTATTAGACGGATGACATCCAATAACGATCATATTTTCAATTTTAATTGAATTTTAATTGTTACCAAACAAGTTCTATGTATCAACGATAATGAGTCAAAACCATGGATCATGTTGGGCTGCCCAAGGGATCATATTTTACATAAAACTCTCTTCGAGCTTTTCATCCTACAATTTTGAAGTTTTGAAGAAAAGCCAAAAGGGAATAATATGTAACTCTTACATATAAAAACCACGTATCCCACCACATCTCACGGTAGAAAAATCTCAAAAAATTAAAATGATTTCTCACTATACCTCATTGAGTCATTGTAGAAAAATCTCTAAAAATTGTGGTGTATTGTAGGTGACTAGATTTGTGGCTAACTGTGTTATCCGTGATCATATTTATTGTTTGTGATCATACATGTATATGACTATCTGTGATCAAATTTGTCTTCAGTGTAATTGTTCGTGATCGCTTTTTTGTGATTGTTTGTAACTAAGTCACTAACATATGTTATTTGTGATTAACTATGGTCAAATTTGTCTTTAGTGTGACCGAAAATGTAAAGGAGTCGAGCTGAAAGCCGTGGCTCGAGTAAAAAATGGTTCGAGTTTTTTTAGCCCGAATCGTGCCAAAGCTTAACCAAAAATTCAAGATTCAGCTCATGCCTTATTGAGCCGAGCTGAGCCGAACCAGCTCGTGTTTTTTTAAACGTTTGACATTTAATTTTTTTTAACAATATAATTATGTGCAATCTTGAAGGAACTATTTGATGGTCTGTGACGGTATAATTATGATTTGACAGCACATTGAAAGATATTCAAAAAAACTTTAGCAGATCCTACATTTTAAAACACGGGCCGCCTCGAGTTCGGGCCGATGCTTAAAAATGAGGCTCAACTCGAACTACGAGCCGAGCCAGCTCGGACTTCTTTCGGGTCGAGCCACAAGCCATCCGAGCTGCTAGCCAAGTAGATATCCCTAAGAGTGACTAGATTTGTATTTAGCGTGGTTGTCCATGGCCGATCAATCTTAACTGGGACAGTGTGTCACAATTAACATAGAATTGGTCACAATCAATTACAATAAACACATACTTGGTCACATATGGTCACCAAAAACAAATCTACACACACCGTAGATCAATACCATAATCCACCACCACCACCACCTCCAATGCACCACCACCATCACCTCCAATGCATCACCACTACCACCTTCAACTCAAATCTATGACCATAAATACTACATTCACCTCAAATCTATAACAATCATCACCACCGTCACTTCCACTAAGACTTTCAATAAACACCAACCAGTACATCTGCACTACCAAATGTAGATCAACACAACTGCAAGTTTACACCACCCACAGATCTACACACCACAATTACAGCCACTATCACCGTCATGCTCCAATTCAATAGCTACAATTGGGTCTAATGCTTTACATTCCGATCCCAATGGTTTGTAGCGTTAGCACCACCACCATCTCAGCCACTCCAAATTCTCCCATTTTCAAATCCAACAGTAATAGAAAATGATCCAGGAAATCTCCACCATCTGCACATCCATTGATAGAAGAAGTAACAGTTAAAGAAGCCCGCCAGAAGTCAACGCCAAAGTTCAAGAACTGGTCATTTTTCGACGAAGTAAAGTAAGATAGACCAGTGAAGAAATCTCCGATGAAAAGGTTCGAGTCATCACTAGTTCTAGTTGGGTTCGAGAGGAAGGGTCTAATAGCCACAGTCTTCGCCGCTGCTTCTAGAAGCAACAGCCAGAGAACAGTGCAAGCATTGCTACCAGCGGTGCTATCGTTGCTGCTTGCAGAAGCACAAGCATCGCGAGCATCTTCGTCTCGATCGATATGTTGCTTCCTTCGCTGCGCTGCAAGTGACGGTCGATGATATTTCGCCTTGCCGAAAAGGGAGATGGTTGGGTGGTTGGTGATAGATAGAGTAATAGAAAGAGTAAAGGAAAAAGTAGGAAAATATTTAGGGCATGTTCGGTAGGGATTAAAATCCAATTAAAATTGAAAATATAATCGTTATTGAGTCACACTCGTCTAATAAACGTCAACAATAACGGCTAGTTTTTCAATTTTAATCTCTACTGAACACGCCTTAGTGTTTGGATTTGAGAATTAAATGAGGGTGGAATGGGTGGTTGGTCCTCGAGAAGTTTTATTTCCCAAGCCAAAAATACCTATTTGCTCGAGACGTGGGCTAATCCAAACCCAAGCCCATCACTATCTTATACTTTACGTTAATAAAGACAAATCTAACTTCTCGAGTGCAAATTTGTATAGCTAAAGGGTTTTGTCCAAGATGTAATTCTTATTGATTTTCATTATTTTTAAAATACATTTTTTTATCTTTTCTTCCAACCATATATTTTTTAATAAAATAATATTACACGTAAATTTAAAATATTTTCATTTTTCTTCAATTTACTATTTTAAAATACATTTTTACGCTCAAACAGGAAGGCAGTAACCACCCAGAAAGTGACTGACAATTTGTTGGCCTACCGTGCGTACGGGGTCAGTGAGAAGAGCTTCCCACTGTCCCTCCTTACATGCACGACATGACCACCATCCAGCAAATAACCAACTATTTGTTGGCCCACCATGCGTACGGTGTCAGTGACAGGAATTGGGAGCTTTCCCATTGTCCCTCCTTACATGTACGACATGACCATTTCTTTTTGGTACAATAATCGAAGAACGATTGGTTTTTGAATCTCACCAGTGGTCAAGGAATTGACTTTTTTGACTGTTTCTTCTTCTAAATTAATTGAGTTTCATGGTTGGGGGACGACGAGTTGGAGGACGAGGGAAGCTTTGGAGTTGACAATACATTAAATGAAATTTTAGGGTGGGGATTAAGCTTGGTAACACAATTATTTGTTTTATTGTTATATAAAACGCTTAATTAACACAATCAGTAAATGTCATTTCAAAACGAACAATGTTACACATTCAGAGTTAAATCCATGCTCAAATCCAGGGAATACACGTGTCTATACACGATTGGTCAGTTTTAAAAATAAAAATAAAAATCATCCAATCAAGTTCTGACACACCAACCTTTTTTTTTTTTCTTGGATTTGGCCTTGTTCTTTCGTCATTTTCCTTTCAAAAAGATTGGGATGATAAATTTCTAGTTTCCATATTACATCAGAAGATTTTATAAAATCTAAAATAGACAGAGAAAGCAATAGAGAAAAATAAAAAAATAAATAAAAAAATTCAATCTCTTCTTTGGCCTTAAAACATTGTATTTGAAGGAAATTTTTTCTATGAATTAATAAAATTGGCTTCGGGGAAAAAAATGTTTACTCACAAAATCTCGAGTTCCAGTCTAACTCTAATCACCTTAATATCGTGTTTTAGTTCCATCCTTGTAAAAAAATATTGTTTTTTTTTTAACTTTTAAGATGCAAATAATAAATCATATCATACATTAATTTACCAAATTAATCTATGATAACAATTAAAATCTCCATTGTCCATTTAATAATGTATGATAAAAATTTAATGATCTTTTACTATATTTTCCAACACTAATGATTTATTCAAATTTATTTTTTATTTTTTCAAGATGTAGTTTTAAAAAAAATGAAGACCATAAAATTTTGCAAACATTTTTTTACCATTTTTTAAAGAAAAAATATTTAATAAAGCTATTAGTAATGTTCCAGTTGATACGAGGCGTGACATGTTATTTCCGCTTAAGGATATTTTGGCTTGTTTAGATATTTATAACGTCACATTTATAATTATTAGTTAGAGTTGAATGTCCATTACATGTTATTTTAAAATACTTTATAAGTACTATAAAAATAATATTTGATACCGATTTATTGAGAGGATTTTATGAGTTTTAAATGAATTAAAGAAAATAAAATTTAGGATAGAAATTTAAGAGAATGAAATTATACTCTAAAAATTCAATTTAGAGCATTTTCAGGAGGCTCTCTATCTTTAAATAGTCTATACTATCATTTCGAGAACATCTATAAATTTAGAGAGTTAAAATTTTTAAAAAGACTCTACAGTGGTCTCAGGGATTTCTTTCGCCTCTAGAACTGCTGCTTCTGGTTTTTTCTTCTGGGACATGCACTTCTTCTTCTCCTGCTACTGTTGCTGCAAAGGCTTATTAGCATAAAACGTTTATACGTTTGATTTTTAATGTGCAAAACGTCCTCATTTTAAAAAGATTTTGGAGTATGGTTGTAATTAGTTTTTTATCTTTCTTTTTATTTTATTTAAATGGGTGGGTATATTCGTCATTTTACATATTTATATTGAGAAATTTGATAAAAATTTATGAAAATGACGTTACAAAAATTTAAAATATGAAGACACCATGCATAGAAATGTTTTGTGCTAATATGCGTGGCTCAAAAGCCAAAGGAACCCACATCAAAATAAAAAACGTTGACGTGCTTCCTGTTCAATTCCGATCCATAAAACTTATTCCAGAATTAACACTTTGGAAAATGGAACACCTTGTAGGTCCTTGCCAGGTAGTACACTCGAGACATGGGACCCACATGCCATGCCATGGCCACGCTGGATCTCCGATCATGCTCCCCCTCGAAAACCCGTTTTGCTTTGCATCATTAGCCCATATTTTATAGAGATTTTAATTTTAGTTTAAATTAAAGTCAATAATTAATTTTAATTTTCTCTATTTATTGTTAAACTACTTCATTTAAAATTTAGAAATTAACAAAATTGTTCATATTTTTCCTCAATGCCATATCTCCCTAGTGCTAAAATGAAGGTGAATCCCAGCCGATTTTAAAATAAATAAATAAACAGACGAAAATATTTTAATTTCCTTTTG
>CAIGRF010316682.1:0-15263 GCA_903798235.1 Fraxinus ornus | reverse complement strand
TATACGGTAAGCCTAGTGAATATCCGGTAAGATTGAGTGTATATCCGGTGAGTTGAACTAAACAGTTAGGAGTGTTAAATCCGGTTAGCATATTGTAAATCCGTTAAGTTCCACTCTTTGATTCATAAACTCCAACAGGTTCTTTGAAAGAATATTGTTATTTTCTTGAGCAGACACGAGTGGCACTTGGGACTGAAATTGACAATATGCTGCCACCTAATGAATATATTGAGTATTTCGGCCCAGGCTACACTCTTTATGCTCCAACATGTAACATGGGAAATAAGACTTCTTGTGAATCCTTGAATAAAATTAGAGAAAAGATCCTTGATAATCTCTCGAAACTGCAGCATGCACAAAGTGTACAGTTCTAAGAACGACCTCCTGACACTGAACTTTCACAGGTTCGTAATTGCAACTGTTTACTTGAAGTATTATAGGAACCAGATTTCCGTCCAATATAAATCCTTCATGTTAATTATTTGAATATTTGAAAATGACAAATTCTGGTTATAAGTTTGACTGTGTCTTCTTGATCAAAGTGTTTTCTTTTACATGGATTCTGTTCTTCCATAAATGCGCAGCTCTCATAGTATCATTTTTATTTATCTTCATAAAAAGTTTTTCCCCGAAATGGATTTTCATTCCTTTCTATCTATTTGTCAACTTTTTAAATAAATTGGTTATCGTCATTTCAAGATTGTAGATCTCCATACTACTATTATTCAACCTCATTATCTTCTCAATCTGTTTATAAATTGTCAATTCTCAGAAACTTTTTTGCCCTGTTGTATACCGTTCTTTGTTGTTGAATAAATTGGTTGTTACCCTTAGCAAAGAAATTCCTAGGAAAAATGCCACTGTAAATTTGTGAATTTAATCGCAAATTTAAAATGATTCAATTACTAAATCACTTGAAACAGGAAATATTCTTGTTTCTGTTTCAGGAGGCCGAGTTTTACCTTCATATATGGCCACCTATTGCACCCATATACAAGCTAAAAATCCTGTACTTGCGGTAAATATGTGGCATGAATACCATCATATACATGTTATATAAGTGTGGTAAAAATTTTGGAATGATTCAAGGTGGCTAAGAGTGTGAAAAGATGAATGAAACTAGATCAGGAAACAACTAAAACTGAAAAACAGATTGTGTCTAATTTGAGAATTTTCATAGTTTCAACCTTTACAAGTCCAATAATCACCTCTAAAGATTTAGATCAATGTTAGATCATTAATGATACAATTACATGATGTTTAGTTACAACGATGTTGGAAAATAGCTAGGGTAATAGGGATGTTTTGGAATGCAACTAGTAACTTGAAGTTCTAATGTTATCTAAATTATATTGGCATCCGTGGTTGTAGTGCAAGAATGTGTGTCTTAATCTTATGAAATTGAGGACCATATTTGATATTAGGCCCCTGTTTGAGCCACATTAAAATTTTCATTATCATTTTTCTATTCATTGTCAACCACACATTCTTCAATAAAATAATATTTTCCATCACATCAATAAATTTTCTTTTTTTTTTCAACCACACATTCTACATCAATCTACTATTTCAGAATACATTCTTCCAAAATATTGTGGCTCACACACACCCGATAGTACTATTGGTTGTTTGCGGCACTTAAGAGACTTGAATCATACTCCGTAGAAAGCTCACACACACACAAAGACAAAAAAGTAAGTAAAAATTCATTACAACTATGATGCAAGAACATAATATTTGTGCAATTCTATAGAATATTGTTGTTACATTTATATAACCTTGGTAGGATTTCATTGTATATCATACAACGGTTATGATGAATGAGCATATGGCTTCAAAATATATTGATTAGTATGCATGCAAGAGCATTTTCACGTACATGCATGAAATTGCCAATCGTTAAATATTTAACATGCACGACATGATTGGAAAAATGAATTTACATTATAAATTTTTTTTATTGACCACTACTAACGCACCCAGACATGTGAGGTATGCTTATGTGATATGTTTTGACATCGCAGGTGAGACTTTTTTGGGTGATCGTAAGGGTAGAAAGGGGATGTGCCTTTGGTGATCACAGAATCGTAGACCATTCGACTGTACGCTTGTGATATTATGATTATTAGCGCCGCGGGTGGAATATTTTTAGGTGATCACAGAGGTAGATAGGTATATCTAGTGGTAACAAGAGGATGGTACACTTGACTGTGTCGATATCATATTGACCATTTCATTATTGATATTGATATTGCGCAAAGCTCTATTCGATGCATACTTGCATAGTACAAGGGTCGAGGGTCCAACGAAAGGAAAAGATTTCAAATTAAATTATTTCGAGTTAACTTTGACAAATATTTGAATATGATACGTTTTAATAATAATGTATTTAAGGAAATGACATGGTGTCATATACTTGTATTGCTCATATTCATAGCATGCATGATTTTTACTTATTGAGCATTAACTTATGTAATTCTTGAATTGTATGTGAGTATGAAATTTCATAGAAGGAATGGATAGCTATGAAGTTCTTACGGGATTCTCAAGTACATGGATGATGACCTATATGGTTTTTTTGTGGGATGTAGTTTTGGTCTTATAATATGTTGTATTATATTTTTGGGAATCCTGTATTATATATGGATATATACATTATGAAATGGTATGATGGATACTTTTGTAACCTCAACG
The DNA here is from genome assembly GCA_903798235.1 of Fraxinus ornus. Taxonomy (NCBI): domain Eukaryota; kingdom Viridiplantae; phylum Streptophyta; class Magnoliopsida; order Lamiales; family Oleaceae; genus Fraxinus; species Fraxinus ornus. The sequence goes on along the minus strand of CAIGRF010316682.1, from coordinate 12,569 downwards.
TAAACATATTGAAATTTGGTTATATAGTTTGTCTTAATATGCTATTTAAACATCATAAGTGATCAGGAGAGAATATATAACGATGGCGGCGGGGCCGAGGCAACCGCCCCAGCTAAGCAATTCCCTGCCCCGTCCCCATTACCCGTTTAAGGTGGGACGGCCCCGTTTACCACCCCATTTAATTTTTAATTTTTTTTGTTTTTAAGTTTTTGATAATTTATTTTATTGCCCACATTCATTAGATTGTGACAAATAATTTTAGTTGTCATTTTCTATTAACTAATAAAATTTCTTGAAATTTTCTATTTAAATTATTGAATTATAAAAAAAATAATAAAAAAATTAAAAGAGGCGTGGCACTCGTTACCCGTCCCGTNGTCATCCCTAAGAATATATAGGAATCTTATTATGAAGATGCTTATTTCATTTTATCATATTATAAAAAAATGTGCAATCATGATTTTGATGATTTTAAAAGTTCAGTGACTCCATGGAAGCATGGCTGAAAGTTCAATAACAAAATAGGCAATTCACTCATTATTCATCGATAAGATTAGTTAGCACTGTTATATTTCTTTTATAGTTTTATACCAATAACCAATCCATTTGTTTTGGGTTCAGGAGCATAACTATACTCACTTCAAAATATATTCTAGAACTTCATTTATCCTTTAAATAAAAAATCTTCAAACATGGTGCAAATAGACTGCATTATAGTTAAATTATTTCTACTTATTGTTGAGCCTTTATACAATCACCTTCAATCTGTATCGATATTTGTTTTCAATGATTGATCTACAACAAACACTATAAAAAGACTGGATGTTAAAATTCAATTTTACTTGATACACATCATGATTGACAATTTTTTTGACAGTGTTCCATTTCGAGCATCTTAAGATACATGGACAAATTCTTGAAATTACAGAGTGGCCTAGAAGAACTACCACTATTAGTAAGAATGGTATACTTAGCTAAGGTTTTTCTCAGGCCATGGTCTCGAAGTAAATTGGATATTGCCAAGCTTCGACAGTCCAGTCGACTCCATTTATATTGACATACTCCGTTTGGTTTTAGAGTGATAATTCGATTTCCCTAGCTTCAACATGAAAAAGAACCATGCACTTCTACAACATAAATACTATAACATCTTTAAATTCGACTCGATCTTTTTACTAAAAGATTGGGCAAAGATTAAAAAAATAAAAAAACCCATAATTTTTCTCCACATCGACGGGGTAAAATATAATAATTCAGATTTCATAAGATCTATGCTTGCAAATAATTAAACATTTTTCATCTCCAAATAAATAAAAAGTAAATATATATTTCATTTCGCATAAATAGTAAGCATAACCCAAATATTACCTCCATCAAATCACCTTTTCAAAAAATTCTAGACGTTCTAAACATACAAACAAAAAATACAAAATGTATATCATAGCATATAACATGCACATACGTACGTAAATTGTGAATAAATACATATTCTTCCAAATTATTAGGAACATTAACGTTTCAAAAATGCACGTAAAGTACTTTTTCTAGCAAAAATTCTAACACGAGAAAGCCAAAATAATATACTATCATGAATGCTTTAGCATTCTAACACAACTTTCAAAAGAGATCAAATAATAACGAAGTAGCAAAAAATTTCGTCCATTCTTCATTTACGATTGTAGAAATCCCAAAAATAGTATACTAAATAACACAATGTACCAAATATGAACATGTAAATTAATTACATGAACCTCATAAAGATAGGCCGTATCCCCATCTCTAAAACATTAAAACAAAGAACACACTTTTGCAATGTGCATAAGACGTTCTTGGCTAATTCCAGGTGATACAAGGATGGTTCAGTTCATTCAAAGTGGCCATACAAGATTAAGATGATGAACAATGAAAATATGGCCCTAACAAGATAGAAAACCAACATGGATGAGGATAAGACCTTATTTTTGTACACATCTTGCACGTGCCCCATTCTAAGCATTTTAATCACCTGCCAAACTTTCTTTTTCCACATGCACACAAGATTTAAAGCCAAGTGGTTTTTTCTAACAGGCTCAAGAAACCCTGGAGGTTTCCATCGTCAACCTTTCAATTAAGAGGATGTAGGAGGCTTGACGTTTCATGACATTTTTACTAAACCAGTATACGCTTAAATACCTATGAGTTGTGACTACAAATAGAAGCAAAGGTGAGGATTGGGATCACAATTTCATTCATGCATTCCCTTAAGAGCCCATGTAGTCCGGTTCTCTTGTTCGAATGGGATTATAGGAAATACTTCCACCCCATCCTTCTGCAATAGGTTGCTGAGTTCCACCCCAGCCTTCATCACGCTCCCAAACCCAACTTCCTGTGACCGGTTGCTGAGTTCTGCCCCAGCCTTCGGCATGCATCCCACCCCAACCTCCTGCAATGGGTTGCTGAGTTCCTCCCGAGCCTTCGGCACGCACCCAATCCCGACCTCCTGCAATTGATTGCCGAGTTCCTCCCCAGCCTTCAGCACGAACCTGATCCCGACCTCCTACAACAGGTTCCCGAGTTCTTCCCCAGCCTTCAGCATGGGCCCCACCCCAACTTCCTGCAATGGGTTCTTGGGTTCTCTAGTTCTACCCCAACCTCGTGCATCAGGTTCTCGAGTTCCACCCCAACCTACTGCAATGGGTTCTCGAGTTCCACCCCAGCCTTTGGCATGGACCCCACCTCGAAGGTCTGCAACGGAGTGCTGAGTTCCTCCCCAACCTTCCATAAGTTGCTGACCATTTCTGGGATCAGTAGGCATAGAGTATTTTGTACCTTCCCAACTATCACTAGGCATCTCTCTCCAACCTTCTGTAGTCTGAATCTTTTTCGTCCAACGAGTCTCAAATGGCATAGCTCGCTCGAATTGTCCCCATCTCCCTGAAGATATTCCTGCCCAACCCTGCATGGAGGCTATTCTCTTTGTAGAGAGAGGGTCGAGAGGCATAGCTTGCCTTTTTGCGTCCTCACCTTCTCCGTTTCTATTTCTTTTCCTCTGGTTCGATGGAGAGGGAATGCTAGGCAACGATGCAATTTGGTGAGAATTTGAAGTACCTATTCGACGTAAGGTAGTGATGCCATCATGACCAAACAAAAATTCCATCAATTGAACTCCTCCAATCTGGCCATCCATGAATGACAAGACATACTGGGTAGAAAGGTTAATACATTCGTAGATCTGTTTTATTTGTGCCTGTCCTACTGCCCTAGCAACATTCTGAGATGGATCACTAAAATCCTCAACCTGTGAAGATTAAAAATTACTACATATTTAAATCCAAGAGCATAAAAATTCAAGCAATAAAGTGTAATTACACTGATGCAAGCAACTTTAGAGTTCCATGTTTTGGACGTCCAAGATCCATCATATGTGCTTACACAGAGACCTTTGGGCCACAGATTTTCGACAGACGATAACTGCAAAGGTAACAAAATAAAGGTCAATTTTGGTTAAGAAACCAGCACCACTAAGATAAATAACTTAATTATCACCGAGGGTGTAAGCGCTACCTTGATCAGTAGAGTGACAAAGAGCTCAGCCAATGATTCTTTATTACTTTTCCCATAGTTCACAAAATTAGGTAGTGACTTCTTCACTGTTGCAGGATCAGCACCATCTACAGCACATAAAGCCAGTTAACATCCCAAAGATGATCAAGAAAAAAGAGCTCGCGAATAGTAGATTTGCAACATTCGAGTCAACAAAAGTCAAAGAACGAGAAGCAAAGTGAACATGGGTGTCCTTTATCAGCAACTATTACGAATTATATTGAATTACTGAAGAGGAACTGCAGCAGTTCTAGGGAGTAGTGTTCTAGAGTTTAGGCTATCGAAGAGAGCTAGAACCTCTCCTTTTCTTTTTTTATCTGACACACATGATGACAAAGAAAGGGGACAGCAGTTCTTGTACATAGTAGTACCAAAACAGAGTCAGGTTATGCCATTAACATATTGACAACACAAAATCTAGAAACATGGACTATTTGGTATCAGCTTAAAATGAGTGATTATTAGTGAAAAAATGAAATAGGCTGCTAATACAATCAGATTATCAACTTGCATTCATGTTCCTTGAAAACTCACTTGAAAGAATACGTCACTACATTAGACATGCCTAATATAAAAGAAGGAAAAAATAATCAACTGCAGCCCTTCCTTACACACACACAACAACGAAAACTTAGGTCTTGTTCCCAATGAATTTGGAGTAAACTACATAAGTCCTCTTTTGCCATTCCGTTCGGTTTATTGCTGGAAGCATAGAACTGCTCGAAGATCCAAAGTAAATAGATACTTAGCAACCACAATAAACCATTTCCTCCCCTTCTAATCAATTCTACTATGTTTACATCAATTTTATGAACAGGAACCTCTTTAATTTTATGCAAAGACATGTTCCGGCCATTAAGTCGTCTCTTTCTTAGTTGATCAGCAAAGATTCAAAATCGAGATTGGCAGAGAAACCGGCCATGTGAGCACGAACCAAAGGAAGCCCCTTTTTTGCTCCCTCTAATGATAGATCAAGGGCATTCCCGCCTTGGAAAAGTGATCTTTCACTTCGTATAATCAGGCACTGAAAAGCACTTCTCCTTAATTGTGCTTCCCGATCAGAAGAGTTCGAGGGAAAAGCTTTTTGCGAGCATAGAGATGGTCCGTATATTCTCATTTCTTATTTTATCCATTATAATAGGACCACACATCCATCTTATATCCTCATTTTTCACTGTACTCATCTTATAGACATTTGTAATTTAACAATGTAATACTGAGTACCATAAAGCATTACAAGTTTAATAACCATTCTGTAAAATATATAGATCTTCCTATTCTGCAAATAGCCCTTTTAACAAGTTTATCATGTAAAGATGCCCGATTTTTTCCAAACAAAAATGGACAATAATAAGCTTTTGTCATTGCCTGAGATTCCAAGGATATCTTGACAGGCAATTGAATTGTGACACATATTTGATGGCAATGGAAATGCCTCAAACATGACTTCTAACACTCTTTAGTTGTGCCATATTGAAAATTCGCTCTAGACAATATAGATATATAGCTAACATGTGATGAAATTAAGAAATTAAACATGACTTTGTCAAATGATATATAAAAAAATTATAACACAAGCTCACAAAACTATTGCATTTGAAAGTAAAAGTTGAAAATGTTAGCATGGAATGATGCAGGGAATGTAGTCAAAATCAATTATCTAAAAAACACACAGTATTACCTTTGAATATAGCAGAAAATGGAGGTAATATAGGTGGCTTCCGAGTCTGCTAGAAACAAGAGATGGGACAGACATCAAATTGAAGTGTATTGACAGCTAGAATGTTAGCAAATAATGGAACAAACCTAAATCTAATGTTGGTACACATTCACCACAAACCAGACAACCAATATGTGATTTGTTCATGTGACATGCAAATACTTGTCTGTAACAGAGACATAGTTACAAGTACAAATGTGTAATTACAACATGATGTGACTAGAAATCATGCACGCCAAATAACGAAAGATTGAATACCATTCATTGCCCAACGAAACATAAAAAAGATTGTTCCATTGCACATTAATCCTAAATCAAACAAAGGATGTGTAAATCTAACTCTAAACGTAACATGCAAAGTCCAGACAAGCTTCAGACGAGATGTCAAATTCATTTTCTTTTTAATTTAACAAGTGTTTACTCTCTCTCTCACACCCCAACCCCACAAGAAAAATTGATTCAAGGTTCATCTAAGCTTATTAAGTTGCATTTAAACGATTTTGCTACATTGCATTAGCAAATAATGGAATATGTCCAGAAATGAATGTTGGTACGAACTCAGAACAAATCACCACTGCTAAAAAGACATGCCATATTAGTCTGCAATGTACAACATGCCATAGATATGACCAGGAAATTATGTCCCCCAACTAATGAAAGATTAAATATCATTCACCACCCAGTAAAATATAATAAGATTATTCCAGCTGTATATTGATTATAAATCAAAAAAAAAAAAAAAGTGAACAGATGTTTAGAATTTAACTCCAAAAAAGTCATGCAAAGTTCAGAGAAGCTTTAGGCCAGACGTCAAATTTATACATCTTTACTTTTTTAACACACATTTACCACCCCCGCCCCGACCCAACACCGAAGAAACATTTCAAGGTTCATCTAAGCTTCTTGAGATGCATTCAAGAATAAAAACATACCACTTATAGGTAAATAAATAGTTATAATGGAGCACAAATAATTAAAATAATTGTTAAATAAAAGGAATGGATGAAAAATACAAATGTTCAAAACCATACCTGCAAATGAAAAGCAACCAACAGTATTATTGAGAGAGAATTCAAGGTTTTATCTTTTGAACTGTTAATGTTCTGTACTTTTGCCCAGGTTTTCATCTGCTGAGATGGACCATGCCAATTAGATAACATAGCATCGATCATTATAATTCAAGAAAAATAAAACTACACAAGATTTTTAAGCATAGTAAACTAGTATACATCTGAGGAAAATATGTATGATTATCTTTAGATGCATCTGAAAATTCAAATTCTAAGAAAACATCCGCAAGAAAAATGGCAAGCAGTATTCTGAACGGATCGGTTGGGGAAGCCTCGCCTGTTTTAATGCCTATTAGTCATGTTTCCACAAAAATATTTTTCAAAAGTCTATCACGTTAGCAGTAATTTGGCGTGTCAGGAAGGATGTTTCAGAGACACTCTCATTATTGTAGTATGGTATGGTGTTCGGGCTCCATTTAACCATTTAAGCTCCATCGTCAGAGCATTTTCTGGAATCTCTTAGAAAGGTTTATAATGTAATTACACATCCATTTGATATACCCCATCTTATTTTAGTCTTCTTACAATTTCGGAAGGATATTACTAATACAAAGTGATACTTTCATCTGGGGTTAAGAGAATTCCGGTCTTATCATAAGATTTTGACTACAAACTATTTGCTCGACTTCCCTCACAGTTATATTTAGCCCGTGTTTGAGCCCCATTATTTCAAAACTCATTTTTCTCCAAACTTATTTTCAACCACGTATTTTCCCATTTAAATAATTTTACACGTAAACCTAAAAAATTTTCATACTTTTTAATCACACATTCTCAAATAAATAAATAAATAAAATAAGAAATCACTATTACAAAATCTATCTTTCAACAGGGTTGAGTTTCCAGTCTCAAATTTACCGTGATCTTATTGTCTACTATTCATGCACCCGAATTCTTTAACTCAAAACAAATTAATACAGAACAGCTCAAGATTTGGCTATGGAAGGGCAGTGGGTGAAATGAAAATTTGAAAACAAGTGTCTGAGAGCTGTAAAAATGGAGCTCCATGGATTTCACCTCAGATTTTGCGTGGTGAAGGAACTATAAACAATACATGATCTCGTATACCACGAAACCCACGGAAAAATATTGTAAGCTTAAAGACATGGGAAATATTATTTAATAAAACCCCAGGGGAGTAGATCAGATGGCTAAGATATTACTGATACAACAATTAGGTTTTATGCACAGTTTTAAAAAGTGCCCAAGACTTACATCTTAAGACTTGTCAGGCCCTCGTTAATTGCTTCAAAACGTGCACCGTGGCTGTAAGTTGTCAAGGCTTACACCTCAACTTACCAAGGAGCATGACTTAAGGTATAAGTCTCAAGGCAGTTGAGGTGTGCTGTCTTTCCTCTAGTTCCCAAAACAGAGTATTTAAATGTCCCGCCCACCCCCGATTGAGAATCACACTCTATGAGCTCCGCAGAGAACCAATCTCAATTTGTATGATGGAGCACAGTCCTATTTATGGATGCTAAAACCCCGCAAAGACAATCCTACAATATCCTAAAACATAGCCCAGTTGGTAAAGTAACCATATCAGTTCTAAACTGCATGTTCATAGTGACTTTATAAAGTGATAATATGCTTAACTACAACCCAAAAGATCTACTCTAGTATAGTAAATTACTACCAGTTAACAACTCTACAATTAGAAACTACACTAGAGTTGAACTCCTAAAGATACCTAACTAGGAGAAACAAGAAAATTACAATAAAAACACTAATAGCATATCATGTAAACGTAATAATTTTTTTCCAAAGCTAGTCTTGGATAATCAAATTTCATTTTTTCTCTTCATCCTAACTCCGAGAAGCATTTATAAATAATTGAAGCTTTCTACAAGCCAACTAATGAATACTGCTATATCCCGTGGACACAATTGGCTCTCTCAGTTTTCCAACTTCTTGACCCACCTATACTCCAGTTATGGAGGCTCACTATCGATTATATCAGCCGAGAGCCTTGAGCATTGTACAAAGACCTGCCCATTACCTTTGGGTGGATTTGCCTCAACTGTAGGCGAGTCTATTTGAGTCCCATTTTTTGATCAAAATACATCTTGAAATAATATTTTGTTGAAGAATAACTATTTGAGTCCCATTTTTTGATCAAAATACATTTTGAAATAATATTTTGTTGGAGAATATGTGGTTAAAAAATAAGAAAAAAATTTGGGTTTGCGCATAATATTATTTTATTGAAGGACGTGTGGTTGAAAATAAGAGAGAAAAATGTATTTTGGAAAGAATGGGGACAAAAAAAGGGATAAGTAAGAATAATGAGAGGAATACCAAAAGACCATAGAAAAGCTTATAAATCAAATGCAAAAGCTATTAAATAATAAGTGCACTGCAAGTATGCCTGTAAGAGCATTATATTGGGAATATAAGTATTAAAGTTCTTGCAAATCGAATGATCAAATCCTTCAAATTAAACAAAATATAAAAGCACCAGCATACACTTCTATATTGGATTGAGGAGGATGAGATGGAATCTGGACAAATGAAGCTCAAGGTTGAATGACAAAATATAGATGTATAAAAGAATGAAGAAAGAACACTTTACCAAGAAGCTTAGCTTTTTAAACCTTTCATCAATTGAGGAAATAAGGTGGATAATCTGGGATTTTAAGATTCCATCCCTATTTTCAACTGATATATCACATTCAACTCCAGTTCCTCGATCAACAACTTTCAGAATAGGCACCTTAGCAGTTGTGATTGGAAGAACACCAGAAACATGCCCTTTACCTGGAGAGTACAAATACAAATATAAGATGCATCCAAGTACCATTTCTTATTTTTTGATAAAAAATAAATGGAAAATGAAGAAGGTAGAAACAAGAAGCCCTCATTAGTAATGGCAACTAAATCTATAATTCTAGGGAACACCATATACTAATCCAGGGAACTTAACCAAATAGAACATAAGTTACTGCTAGAAGGAGCTGCTTCTCAAGACTACTCTCTTTCCATCATATCTTTTGATAGGAAAAGATTACAAAAATTGGAAAACTAAAATACAACGAGAGACAAAGACGATTTGGAAAACTTAGCATAAGTTAGATGAAGAAGAATTTAAGAAATCAGGAGCTATCTTGTAAACGATCCCACAGAATTCTGAAGAGGCAGTAAAGCACCATTTCTCACAAAATACATGAGAAAAACTTCACCTGAACTAATAGCAAGCATAACCACCCAAGTTCTCCAAGTATTGTTACAGATCCTCCAATTACCTTCTTATCGTAATTACTAAATTTCCAAATTTATTCTTTCATCTTACGTTTATTGTTGTGTCTAGAAAGGATAATATACACAGAAATTCCATAGGAAAGTAAAACAAAAAAATTTACAGAATTATAATGGACTAAATAATATACACAGAAATTCCATGGGAAAGTAAGATCCACAACTCATTTTTTGCAGTTAGTCAATTAGATTTCTTACATCCTTGGAACCTTATTTAAAATTCAATGTCTTCAGATGATAATCATAACGCTGTTGTTTTCCAACCATGACCTTCAACTTCTTTTCCCTTGTAAACTTGTCACAGGATACATATATTATGGATCTAATTTTCACTATGCGTCGCTTATTTTTTCCAAGTGTTCTCTCCATGGCTTTGTATCTAAAAATGCCACCTAACTATTAGAAATGGCCAACTACACATACATTTGTCTAGAAGATAAATATACCTCCGATTTCTGAAGCCTAAATTACCTTCAGAAATTTCCAGTTAAGAAATGAACAAATTCAATATATTCATAGAAACAATGAAATGAAATATGAATCAACACAAACCAGGAAAAAATTCAATCTAAAATTTTACTTTGTAGAGCATATAGTTTCTTCGCAAACTTCCTAAGAGTTTGAATCTTCTTTTCGCGTGGAAATTCAATCGCATTAGCTCTAAAATTCACAGAGAGATCCAAATCACTTGTTGTGCTAAAGAGATCCATTAAGAAAGAACCAAATTCCACCACAACGGGAGTCACTTTTGAATATCCTGAAAAGAAAAGGATCAAACAGGCACCATGATAAGAATGTGTTCCATAAGATAGGCAGCTTTCTCGGTTCAATGAAATAATAATCTCGATAAAATAAAATGCAAAGCATTGCGAATTAAGATCCACAATTATTAGTAAATTAAAACAAGAAGCAAATATGAAAAAGGGAACTCCTTTCAACAGTTGAGGTAGTGTAAGTAAATTCAGCATGAAGTATTACCATATAATTCCTTTGCAATTTCATTAAACACTAGAATTAAGTCTCTTCGAGATTCGTAATCACTCTGTTTAGGGCGCCGAATGGCATAAACATCTTGAAGAAGTGGCTCAAGAGCAGATACACGTTCCTTTGTCACTGTAGGACCCTGTAATTTCTTCAACTCAAACTTCTCTGCTTTCTTTTGCAAAACTAAAGACATAGGACAAAAGCAGTAAGATCTCTTGTAACTATGAAATGCAAAACGTCAAAATATCTGTAGCTTAGCACTTGGCTAGATAAAAAATCAATAACCCTTTGGGATATCTGTAAACTCGTGAATTTTGTTTAGAAGAAAGGAATTTCACCTTTTGGGCATGTTTTTACATCTATTAGCTCCAATAAAAAACTGAATTTGACAAGGTATAATTTCCTCAAGTTGCCAATCTAAACAACTGAAAATCTCTTAGACATATCCTAGTAGGAGTGCCAACAAATTCGAAATACCGAGCATGGTCGTTTACATATGGAGATAAATGTTGAACTGAAAGGTATTATTGTGCCTTTTTTCCTCATTAGCACAAGTTTGTCTCCAATTAATGAATCATAAGTTCTACCTATCTACATATCATTTTAAGATTAACAACTTTGATTTACTGCTTCGGGCAGATCACCAGCTATCTAGTCAAAAAGGTTGAAACGAAAGTTCATTTACTCAAATTGACACATGGAAAGGAGCCATAGCATGGCCAATTGTCGGTATAACTATAGATGCCCAGAACCAAGTCAACGTATTGATCTTCTAATTTTATTTTATTTTTGTTAAACTTATCCGTTAAAGTATCATTGAAAAATTCTCTTGTTTCCAATATGACCAAAAAACATATCTTCTTATGTTTTACTTACTTTTCTTTTGATTTCAAGATTGTCAACAGACAACAAGATCATAATAATCATTCTTCTTATTCAATGATCAATTTTTTTATCGCAAGCTTATTCTTATAAACAGGAGCTTTTCAAGAAAATCCCCCTTTAAATAAGTGAACATTTTGAGATATGGCTAAAGTAATCTAGTCCCCCACTTATACAAAACAATAAACAGATACCAGAGACAAGAAATAGCGAAAGCTATATAAAATTGAAAATCCCAATTCTCATACTGATAATAGCATTGCTGTAGGCATTCTTTAAGACAATTATTATGAGAGAAAATTCGAAATTCACTATTCACAATTTCGTCAAAAACAAATTTGAACATTAAAATAACTGATTTAAACCGGAAAACTGATCCTGTCTGTTCCAAACGGTGAGTTACCAATTAAATTCAACAAATCAAATTGAATTAAAAAAATATCAAAATTTAGGCAAATAAGAAAAAATCTCGCCTTATGTTTCTGCATGTGCATAAACAAAATAAACCCACATAGAAATACAATACGTTACCATATATTGGTACACACACCACCACAAAATTCACCTTTTGCACGCAAAGCCATATCTTCAGAAACTCTGCAACTTCACTGCCCAAATTAATTAAACAAATGAAAATGATAACATATAACTTCAGCAGCGATTCATTCTTGTTTTCTTTTTGTGAGGTTTTCTGGAGAGTGGTGAAGAAGACGAAGGGTCCAAGGTCCCCTTTGGATTTGATTTCAGCAACCAGCAGTAAAATTGAACATCTCGGTTAATTGACCTACGTATACTGTAAGTACAAATCTTACGCTTTAAACGCCAGTGGGATTTGGACCGCAGCTTTTATTCTTTTCTTTTTTTCCCCTCATTTGATGAATAAATTGAAGGAGTGGACTTTCAGATAGAAAAAAAAATTATACTTGATACTTCTGGTATATTTTGAAATATTTTATAACTCCTATTAAAGTAATATTTGACTCTTCTTTTATCTTTTTGATCGAAATATGAAAGAAATACAAGTTCCTGAAAATAAATATTAATAATTATATACATGGGCGGACGCAGACTTTCGA
>CAIGRF010316603.1:0-15357 GCA_903798235.1 Fraxinus ornus | reverse complement strand
TTTGTAAGCAACTGATGTGGCCATTTGATTCAGTTTCAATTGTGTCAAGTAATGTTATGTGGGGTTGATATGAATTCAATATGAATATCACTCTTACTTCTATGATAAAAAGAATTAGAAATTCCAGTCAAGCAAGAAAGCACAATCTAGCCTTGCCAAATTACATTGTAAACTCTTAAAAAAGTGCTTGACACTCACTTGCACTATCATTGCATCCCTCTCTGCACTGCCCTCTCAGTCCTACTGTGGCACTCAAATTCACATCCTCAGTCCTACTCTCAGCCCTCTCGAAAGTCCTCAACTGGGTCTACAAGTTCAAAATTCCTTCATTCTTCGAGTCACATCTCATTAGAATTCCTTAATACTAACACATTGGACATCTCTTTTCTCCAAGTGACATGTTCTCAAAATCCAAAAGAAGACAATGCAACTCCACAAAAAAATGGTTATCATCCACTGAAGTACGATTAATAATTTATCAATATATCCAAACATTGTCCATTCAAAAAGTTGAAAAGAGTAGAACAGTGAGCGTGCTTAATATGGAAAATAACATTCATTCCAAGTGATGACACAAACCAAACATAAACAAACTAGCTATTCCATAAGTTTTAATAAGTTAAACATAATATCATCCAATCATAAGTTTCGCAAACATAAACAAACTAACTACTCCATTCGCTTTCCATTTCCTTCATCTTTTGATTTCCCTTTTCCCTTTCGGATAGTTATGTTGAATAATATCTCGACATCATCTTCTTCGATCTTCAATGCAGCCAAACTTTTGAACATATGCGATAAATCCTAAATTGGTACTGTAGCTTGATTTTCATGTGAACACATGAAGCTTGATTGACTTTCACCGCAAATGCCACTACACTAACCTTCGGTTTCCAAGGCTTCCTTCTTCCAGTCAATACCCACAATTGTTAGTACAACACAAGAATAATCAGCCTACATTCGTCTTCTTCTCCACCTCCATTAGTTTGACAATTCCCTCTGAACAATTTGGTCATCGTTGTTTATTTGGACATTTGGACAATCGATGTCCAGCCTGTCTACAACTGTGGCGAATACCCATGTTCTTTCCAGTCATTTATCAATTCAACTGCAGCATCGATAACTTCATATTACAATTCCAAATACACGACATTGTAATGTGATTTTAATTGAAAATACACGACCATTGCAATATAAAATCCCTCCATTTAGTTTACAAAATAACCATGCAATCCAACAAAAAAAACCACCAATTTCTCCTTTTCCGACAGGAAAAAGTACAAACTAGATAAACACTAAAATTCAAACCCAAATTGAAGAAAACTTAAAACTAAGAAGACAATGCATTTTAAAAAGGAGACAGATTCAAATTAAACATATCGTTGTCTGAATTTTGGAGAAGAGAGAGCGACTCTTAATTATAAAACAAAGCATATTCAAGTTACACCAATTTTGGATGGTAATCACAACGGCTCTTGATTTTGAGATCTAGCTTCTATTCATTGATCTTGTCAATGAGATAAGGTGGGGGATAACCCTAAACCAGTCGATCCCACTCGATTCGCTCTCGTTGTCAGCCGTTGAAGTTTTTGGAAGAGAAAGTGGTTTTAGATTTGGCTTCCTCTTGTTGAGATTGTGAATGAAAAGAGGCAGGGGTTAATTGTGTAATAATTGAAGGGCTATTTTAGAAATATGTTTTGTCCTTCAAATGTCACGAGAAAATGAATTTCAAAACATGTCATCTCAGCATTATGGACACGGTTATGTATAGCCTAATGTACACCCAGCATAATCCTTTTCTCGAAGGGCAACAAGTACATAACTTGTCGATCAAAGGGCTTCAAGTTACACCAATTGAGCCGCTCGTTGTCGATCAGTCTCCACTTGATTTGCTCTCCGTTGGAGTTTTGGATGGTAATATTCACAACGGCTCTTGATTTTGAGATCTAGCATCCAATCATTGATCGTGTCAACGAGATAAGGTGGGGGCTAACCCTAAACCAGTCAATCCCACTCAATTCGCTCTCGTTGTCGGCTGTCGAAGTTTTTGGAAGAGAAAGTGGTTTGAGATCGGGCTTCCCCTCAATGAGATTGTGAATGAAAATAGGCAAGAGTTATTTGTGTAATAATTGAAGGGCTATTTTGGAAATATGTTTTGTCCTTCAAATGTCACGAGAAAATGAATTTCAAAACATGTCAGCTCAGCATTATGGACACTATTATGTATAGCCTAATATGCACCCAGCACAATCCTTTTCTCAAATGTTGTTGCAAGTTGTATGCAAGTATTACTAATGTTTTGAAAATAGACTCATAGATTAATTTTGGAAAGGTAAGAATTCGATGGTTACAAAAAAAAAGCCAAAATTTCCTCTTTTCTGAAAATGAGCTGGACGGTTTACAGGGAAACCGGCCAATTTTTGGTGCGAATTAGTTGTTCTCAAGTTATCACAAGGGGTTCTAAATTTTCAATATTTTACATATAATTGGACTGAAATATGGGCCGCTTTCTCGATTTTTTTGATCAGTCAAGTTCGATTTATATAACATTGAATATTATATACATGCATGTTATATACGCAATACTATTGAATATCACAAATATTTTATCCTATCTGAAATGTCCAATCTATGTACCAAACATTGAACTTAATCTTGACAACATTTTTTTTTTTTTTCAATAATGGATATCATTCTTCAACTAATACAAATAAAAAGTATTCATATCTACACGGATAGCTTATAACAAAGATTTTTTCTGGTAACCACTCTATGAATAAAATTCATAATGATTCAGAAATATTCTTAATTAAGATGTGAAATGTTAGTACTTTGAATATTTTTTTAATCCAAATCATTTAAAAACTTATAAAAATTAAATACTATAACCCCACTTGTAAAATACAAAGACTTTACTTATTTGTCGGGCAACGATGAAGAAATAATTTTTATTCTGTCATAAAATATCACAAAACTGAGATGCCAACGACTACATTCTTAATAAATTGGACTAAGTCATTTTTCTTCACTCGCTTGCGTAAAATATGGAATATGATGTAAGGTTGAATATATGATTCAATATTTTTAATTAATTCACTACTTGAATATTCCAAATTGAATTAGCGAAAAAACATTCATGTAGTCCTAAATTTTATTGGAAGCAAAAATGTAATTACACCAGCTGAAAACAACACAATGGAACCGCCTTCCACAAATATAACGAATTATAGCACAAGAAGTATCGCACATCGAACCCGACTGAATAAAAATATATATTCCTTTTATCAAAAAAAAAAAAACACACGCGCGCGCGCGCACTATTATACACGATAACTCGAAATCATTAACAAGTATATAGAGGTGACAAAAACCATGCTTAAAATAATTTATACAAGCTTGTCCATAATTTTTCTTAATTTGAAGTACGGATAAGCCACTATTAGGGAGGAAAAATTACAAAAAGAGAGAGATTGCTTCATGGTACTCAGTTTTTCCATGAAAAATCATCTTTCAGTACATGTTCCCAATCTGAAGAGGAATTATCATACCATCCTGAAGAAAGTTGATTTATCAGCATGTCATTAGTTAATGAATGGATGACCACCGGATCATTTGTGACAGGGAGATGGAGCTCTTTCCCAGATTCATATCCACACGCGTCAACAAAAGAGCCAAAATTTCCTTCATTCCGACTGCCAGTTCGTTGAGGGAAATAAGGTTTCACGTCCACATTTAAGTTTTCACCTTCTGATTGGTCTTCTGTGCATGGCCCGAGGTTTTTCTTACCCGTATACTCAAAATCATCCCTCTTGGGCTGCTGCGCATCTTCTATATTTATTAGCTTCGAGTTGTCATTCCGTGATTTCAAGATACAGAATCTGTCCATGACGGATGCCTCCACATCATCACCGTTGCTATGGGCAGGGGTTTTCGAACCTGCATGCTCACAATCAACCATTTCTTGCAGTTCTTCTGAATTCTTGCTGTCTTTCCGAGATTTCAATATATGGAATCTTTCCATCACAGACATATCATCATCAGCATTGCTACTTGTACTAGGAACAGAAGCATTCTGGACCACGAGTTTTGGAAATGCGCCATCTTGATCCACAGGTGGCCGATTGGAATCTGTTCTTGGATTAGGTGAAATCTGAAATTTCAACATCTTCTCAACAACCGCGATGTTTCCTGTGAACATTTACAGCTTTCAAATCAATGGAAGGGATGACAATTTCAGCCCAAAAACCCAAGCCCAGCAGTGCGGCAGGTTTTGCTGCCCCGCTTATATAGTTTTATTTTAAAAAATCGAAATTTGTTAAAATCCACCTTTATGCCCAAAACCAATTACCCAAGCCCAATTCCCAAATTACCCTAGAATTTACAAGGAAAAAAACATAAAAAAGATAGAAACGGGGTGGGGGATTGCCACCACTTTTAAGCGTGGATCAGGAGGGGATGGGGCGGGGCAAACTCCCTGGATGGATCGCCCCACCCCATTGCCATCCCTAATTAATAGATGGCAAGATAACAACAAAAGCTTCACCAAAAAGTAAAGCCAACCTTCTTCCTTGTTGGATTTGAACTTTTCCATTTCAATCTTCATGTGATCGAAGCGAGCTTTATAGCTGATGGAACATAATTTAGCCTCTGCCTCAAGCCACAAGTTTTTAAAGAGAAGCACTTGTGGTTCCATTTCTTCATCATAGAGGAAATTCTCTTCGAGGACCTTCTTTATAGCCTACAAGCCAGAACAATGCCTAATGAATATTTGTGTACATGGATGTGGTTTTTATTTTGTATTTTTTCAAAACAATGATCCTCACAAACCTACTATTAGAAGCTAATTGCGTGTTTGGTATACAACATTAGACCCCACGGTACAATGGACAAGATTTTAGCCTCTCTCTTTCACAATGTTGTTTAATCCACCATACCAAACATGCTATAAGAGCATACCTGGGCCATATTATCGTCTGTTGATAAGTCCGCATCACCCCTTAAGGGTGAAAGAAGTGATGAACTCTCAGCTTTCTTACCAGGAAAAAGGTCACCTCTCTTCTCTTCATGAAGTTGCTGATAATCTAGATGTGCACGAGAGTTCAGAGCTTCATTTGTAACTTGAGGCTTGCCTGCAACAGTAGCCTGATGAAAGGAATTATTTAGCTTATTTCTTAAAAAAAGATAATGCTTATACAAGAAATTCAAAGATCCCAGAAACAGGCTACGCTATATTCAGAATGATTTAAGTTATTATTGTAAATAAGAATTTATAAGAATGAAGAAAGGAAAAAAATAAATAGATAAAATCTAGCATGATTATTTATTTCTATGCAACAGCTTTGCATTGTTATCTCTATAGCAGGCTAATTAAGTCTGAATATCACATAAATGGCATACCATATCATGAGTATCCACAATTTTACCCGAAATGTCTCCTGCGGAAACAATTGGATCCTTGTTCAGGGTTCTATGAACAATTTTCCTAGTCATACATGCCTCAAGATTGTTGATCACGTGCTTAAGGGCATCAAAGTTATGTTCTTCCAGAGCAATTGCATCGTTTTTAGAATTCTTCACAAGCAACTCTGAAAGAGCACGAATTGCATTAATAATTGATTGAACATCCAAATTTGGATCAGGGTCTTCTTTTGCAACCTCAGAGGCATCTTCCTGTGAAGAAGGTGAACACAAGACATTTTCTGCAGCATGAAACGCAACAGCGCCACCTTCGGAAGAATCATTAAAGGTCATCACAGAATTAGCAGTACTAGCCTGTAAACCAAGCTTTCTATATGGGATATCACTCGCTTCAGCACTGGAATGCTTTGCATTGGTTATTTTCTGGTCGTAACAACTCATTGAGTCATTCGAGGCAAATTCTTTTCTAGGCTTGTGAAGGGGATTAGATATCGCAACTCCTTTACTGCTATTCATAGATGAAATCTCAAATCCATCTTTTAAAGCATCTGTTGAATTCTCTTCTATAGTTGGACAATTAGCAACCCAGTTTCTCTCAGAAGAAGGTGGCATGATATTTCCTGCACATCGACTTTCATCACTCTTACGGCCTTCAAATGGCTTTTGAGAGGAAGCTCTCTTGGAATCATCTAATGAGAGGAAAAGCTGATGCGTTTCATGGTCAAAATCATAACATTCTTCAGATTTCTTCTTAAAACAAGGTGACTTGCCAACTTCAACATCATCAAATGCCATAAAATGAGAAACTGGTGCTCCTTTCCAACAGGGCGAGTCAACTGCAGGAGCATAATTATCTAAGCAATATGAAGAATTCTCAATAGGCTTCACAACTTGAACACTGTTAACAGCCAAAGAGACGTCATTTGAGACATTTATATCAGGCAGATGAGATCCACATCGTGCTTTGATTTTGTTATCTAAGATTTCCTTAGAGTGCACTTGGCTTGACAATTCCTTCACTGAAGGCGGTGTAAAAAGTATGTGATCATTACCTTTCTTCTGAGATGTGAATTGGCCTGCATCAAAGGAACCTTCTATTGGACCGAGGCACAGATCATTCTGTTTTGCTCTATTACTGTCATCAAATTCGGCCTTGAGGACGCCTGAAATATTGTCAACGTCCACCGTTTTATGAGTAGCATTTTCAGCTAATAAACTGTTTCCGGCAGGTGGAGGCCTAAGGACCACAGCTGGTGTAGATCTTGTTACTGATATAGAACCATTGAAGGATGATTCAAGGGGATGCAAACATTTTTCATATGGATTGTTCAGCTTTTGATAGTCTGTGAAGTTCCTAAACCCTTCAAGAGACGGCTCTAGAGGGCGAGATTCAGGATATGCAGAACTGGAAATCAGCTTAGGCATTCTAGAAGATTCATAAGGAAGGAAGCTAAGATTTTGCTCCAAGCATGATTTGTCATCCATATGTCCCACTGTTGAAGATCCAAAATGGCTTTCTCTTCCGGAAACATGATTGAGTTTACCATATGATATGCCAAAATCTTCTTTACAGTTGTTCCCATATTCAATACTATGAACTCCTACATGATAGCAGAAAGTGTGTGTAATAGAGAAAAAGAGGGACAGATATACTTAAAAAAAAAAAAAAAAAAAAATTGGGTGATGCTAACAAAACTTTGACATGAAAATTAGATAAAATCAATTAAAATGAATAGATTGTACAATGGCAAGAAAAATAAACGAGTATGATGAACGAAGTTTGTAAGGAGTGAGAGAAAACGAGGAGATATAATATAGATAAAAATACCACTAAAACATTTACGTTCTGAACAAAATCAGATAAGACGTGTGTTTTAATATTCTATCACACATTTGACCCGAGACATGTGAAAATATTTTTCCCATACTGCACTACACATTTTCAAAATCCTATCTCAATTAATTAAATATTATTATATTTCCCAGCTGCCAGCAGAAACACAATTCCTACATGTATGACGAACCAAAATCTTTCAAAAGCCCATCCTACAAATGAATTATTAGGACTCTTTTTCATTTATCTACTCGCTCATACTATGACAGTGTGATACTGATGTTATGAATTAATTTTTTTCTCCTCATTTTGCTCCCCTTTTATCTTCTTTGACAATGAAACTGGTTAATCTTCAGTAAGTTGATGAGGTGGGCTTCTTTTAAACAAATTCGTTGCTTTAGATGATAAATATATGTTGACTTGCTGCTTTCGTTTCACATACTATTTTGTATTCTGTATCTCTTTCATATTTCTTTAGGTCCTCCATATACATATATTCCCTATTCTGCTCCAGCTAAAACAGAGCCCTCCAGCTCCTCCATGATGGCAGCCAACATCCTCCCTGCAAACCATTGGTGTATGTACGGTACCGAGTATTAGGTTGGGTTGAATAGTGTAATAAATTAGATATTAGCTTATTCTCTTCCTTAATAATGTCCGCTATTATCTAATCCTCTATATTGAATGTGCCATTATTATTTGTGGGAAAGGGATATAGGGTGTGTTCGGTAGAGATTAAAATCAGATTAAAATTGAAAAATTAGGCGTTATTATTTGACTTTTATTAGACGAGTAGGACCTAGTAACGGCCATATTTTTAATTTTAATTGAATTTTGAGCTAATACCAAACAAGCTCATAATCTGTAGTTCATACAAAACATTCATTTCTAAGGGACAGTAATTGAAGACAAGGAGATGATAAATAATTGTTCAACTAGGAATAGCAAAAAGTTAATGTGCAAGATGGATAGCTAAAATACAAACTCATATCATCACAATTAATCACGTTCTAGAATGAATAAAAAGCATACCTGGGCTAATATAACTTTTGGAAACAAGTGAATCACCAATATTCACCTTCTTGGAAGAAAAACTCCCATCAAGTTCAACCCGTGTAGCCTGCTTCCCATCATCAAAGGCCCAAGCATCATCCCAATGTGGAGCATATTCCAAGCCAGACAAGCTCTGAATGTAATCAACTTGAGAGGATAAATCTGGTCCAGAGGTGGGCCTCGGATCATAAAAAGGTTCATATTCGACTACAGATGGGTTATCTTTGCCAACCATAGTAGAGACATAAGGGGAATAATAAGGCTTGACCTCCCCAGCATATGAAAACACATCAGTCGAAGTTTTAGCATCACTGCTCAAAGCAGACCAATTGGTACCAGGTGGGCTAATGGGCACAGACCAATCAATACTAGGCGGGCTAATAGGAGCAGGACTGGAATATGCGAAAGGAAAGTGATCCATTATTGTGGAATCAATATTCAATTCAGGTCCAGGAGCTGAAGGGTGTGGATATTGCCATGTTTGGCTATTGGGTGCAGTAGCATACGATGAATCGGAGAAACACAAAATTGGGATAGAACTGATTTTAGGGTTTGATCTTTCAACAGTAAACGGTGGGGCTAGAGCTGATAAATTTGAAGTTGATGACGATGAGTTTCCTCCCACTCCACAGCCCATAGTCCCTAAACCTATCATATCTTGGTGGTAACAAACAATCACATCATCTGATCAATCAAAACCCAGAAAAATTTTACATCAGATTATGATTAGTCAAATTCATATTCAAGAAACAAAAAACAAAATACTATTCCGTTAATATAATAAATTTAAAGAATCGATCAAACCCATTATTAAGAAAGTAAATTCAAGAAAAACAAATCAAGAATCATGGATAAACAATGATTAAATAATATAATACTACGTATCTTGAAATAACTGGATATTATGTAAGATTTATAACAAAAATAGTGCACATAAAATCAATGATTTGAGGAAAAAAAGGGAAAGTTCAACGAAAATCATACCGGATAAGAAGGGTAGAGAGCTTTGAATCTCTCTTATGACTAAAACTATTCTTTTTCCTTCTAAGCGAAGTGTTGCAAATCGTAGAGGTCTGCGGTCGTATTTTGTTGCTTTCGCTGGATTTAATTTAGTATTTACATAGACATCCTTGTAGCTTCTCATAATTTCATTTTCAACCCGATGGAGAAGTTTATTAGCCAAAAGACCCCTATACTGACATATTATTTCTTCAAAGTCCATTTTTACGAACACTGCCCCTGTTTGGTAAAACTTAAAATTCAAATTTATATAAGTCAAAAACAACGATTAATGTTAATCATATATTTCATGTGATCCACAACTTTTCAATCATACATTTTATTAACTTTTATCTAAATCTATTAAAAAATTGATTTTAATCCCCATCAGATAAGGGCATATATACTAATATTCAATATTAAGCCCATGTATTAAAATTCGATTTTAATCTCGAGTTAAAGTCAACAATTAATTTTAACCACACATTCCATGGGACCTACAACTTTTCAACTACACATTCCATCAACTTTTATCATAATATACTAAGAGGGTGTGTGGTAGAGATTAAAATCAGATTAAAATTGAAAATATAGTCGTTATTGTTGACTTTTATTAGACGGATGGGACCCAATAACGACCATATTTTCAATTTTAATCGAATTTTAAGCCGTACCAAACAGGCCCTAAGATTGTGTTTGAGCCACATTATTTTGAAAGAATGTATTTTTGAACAGTAGATTGATGGAAAATGTGTGGTTGAAAAAGAAGGAAAATATATTGATGTGATGAAAAATATTATTTCATTGAAGAATGTGTGGTTGAAAATAAGTAGAAGAATGAAAGTGAAAATTTTAATGCGTATCAAACAAAAACTAAAAATATGATTCTAATCTACAACAAACAGGGCTTAAACAGCATTAAGATGTGTAATGTACAAACTTTTACCTTCCTTTTTTTCTTAATATTCTTCAGTGCAGTACATTTCATCTTATTAAATGATCCATTAACATTATAAGTTTTGTGGTAAGTTGGAGCAACATATATCTTTTTTATCTTAATTAGATGCCTCGTGTTAAACAGCTATGAATCTTTAACATCTTACAAATTACAATTGGGTGTTTTCGTTTCTTTTTGTAAATTGATTGTTCTCGGTGGAATAGAATTACAATTTCTATTTTTCAATGTAAATTTTTAGATTTTTTTTTTTTTTAATATGATACGAAACAGATATAGATCTTAAATTCAAATCTGATCGTCGCTCATTTATTATATGGGTAATGCCATTGTGGCACCCCCCTTTTGTCAACCAACTTGGGCATTGTAGCATGGTTCAACATAAATAACTTAAATAATTCATTATGTCCCCCATTTAACAATTTTATAAAAAAAAAAAAATGGTTAGAAAGTCGATGCACAAGCAACAATTGGCAAAAGCTTTCTTTACTTTCTTTTCACAACCATGAGTGCAGGAGTTGTGCTTGTCGTACAAGGAAAGTTGTCTAGGATTTCACAGGGGCTTGTCATTTTCTTATTGAGAGTCGACAAAAAATAGGAAAAATACAACATACAAGTGTTGCGCCCCTGTAATTTTCATGTACAGGGGGAATAACTCTAAGGTTCTATTTGATTACAATGAATCACATAGAAAATGTTATATCCAATGAAAACAAATTCCACTTTGACCGTTTGATTGCAACGTGGAAATGAAAATCGAATTTTAAGATATAACCATTTTAAACTAAATTTTCTTTATTTTTATGGAAAACGAATTCTTATAAGTTTAGTGAGTTTTTATTTTCCAATTAATATGGAATTGAAATTTCTCTCCATTCCTGCCTATCAAGAGAAAGGGTAAGTGAATGTGATGCTGCCAACACTCATGTACGCATGACCGTTAATTCTTTTAAAGAAACAGTTAAAAACAAAAAGTGAGGAGCGACAAAAATCGACAGATAACACAGCCAGCTTGGAGCGGCCGACTATCCTAGAGATTGGGCTTGGCTGGGCCCTACCACGTTGAAAACATTCTCCCCGAAACTCATAAAAATATCCCAAATATTGAACTCCACTATTATTTACTTTTCAAAATCTGTCCACCGTTGAACCGGTAACAAAAAATTATATAAAAATAAAAATCTGAGGGTGAATCGGTCAATTCGAGGCTTTAATTTAACGTTGGACAGAACTTCAAACAATTCCCAATTTGAAGATATATAGCAAAAATCAAAAGAGAGGAGGTTTAGAAGGTACAATCTCACCAAAATACAAAAGGAGATCGCTAACCTAATTCTATAAACTATACACAATTTACTTCTTTCTCCCTTCAATTTTTACTTCTACTTTTTCTCTTTCTAATGCAGTATATAAATAAAAAGGATATAACAGAGCATTGTGGCAGTATAACCACCAGTGATTTGAGCAAGCCTCGTCCCATGCATATATTTGGTACACAATACTGAACCGATCCCGGCTACCATGACAAATGCTCTGAAGAAGTTTTGACAAAAATGTATCCAAAGTAACAGTCGAATTTTGTTACTTCGATTATCTTCACAAAATATCATGTCCGACTCAAGAGGTGACAAACAATGGTCATAATACCATACGAGAACATGGCATTTTCACTGGCGAAAAAACCGCGGTGAGTCGGGCATGATCAGAAAGTGAATAATCTTCCGGCCACGTTCCTTTCTCTACTTCTGCGGGAAATAGAACAGCATTCTTGACATTGAAACCTATAGTTTGCTCCATTACATTGACATCATCTCCGACCTCATTGCTCACTTCGTCTCTTTCCTCCGACCATGTTGTATTCCACATTCGTTGCTGAAATGCCATTTATATATATAAGAAAAGAAGGGAAAAAAGTAGAAGCACTCACTAAATGTGTAAATTCTGCTATGCTAAGCTTTATATAAAGATGTTAAAGTCTTCAAAATGATGTTTGTCTCGCTCGTTTCCAGTGAACCAACCCCGGAAAGTAATTCCAATTTAAGCAGGATTTAGAAAAGCAAGTAAGATGCACAAACATAACTATAGTATGCAAAATAATGCTAAATAAACTAAAAACGAGATAATACCTGAAATTCGATATAATCAATAACACCATTCCCATCAATGTCTGCTTGCACCCACAAGTCATTAGTTTCTTCAACACTCAGTCCATAGCAGTGACCGATCAAATTAAGCTGTGGGAATACCAAACGATAGTGGTTATTCATCTCCCCACTCCCGCAAAATAAATAGATAGATACACGCTTATAAGAATGTCTAGCCCAAGTGCATACCCAAGTACATAAAACTGAGATATCACGAACCTGTCGCAATGCTTCGCAGAAACCGGAGAAGGTAATGTAATCGCCATCGCTATCAGCCTTCAGAAAGGCAAATGCATCGTCCTCTGTCAAAGAGGCTCGCCGAAGTTGATACTGAAAATGGAAGGATGAAAGTGTAAAATATAACAATTACTGGATATTACACCATATTCATCATTGTGCAAATGAAATAATAAAAATCCAGCAAGAACAGAGAGTACAGGGGAAGATAGATTGAACTACATTTCTTAGACTTCAATGCAACTGCTACAAATAAACTCTTAGGTTTAGAAGTTAAAACAGAATGATGCATAATAAATGGGCATAAAAAGTCAATATTATTAGTTAGAGTTTTACACCCTTTCTGGACATAGAAAATCAATCATTATAATCCAACAGATAAGTTCTCTATTAATTGAGGCACTCATCACTCACTCTCCCCTTCCCTTCTGTCAACAGCATCGTAGAAATTGATTCCATCCCCATCTTCCATTCCCACTTCGTCTCTTCCAATACTGACGTAGGATACAACGAAATAGAAAAAGATTGAGAAAAGAAAGAGGAAGATGGAGATGAAAATATAGACGAATTTAGAGGGAAAAAATATATTTTTTATTAAATATCAAAGTCTATGTATTACAATGAATAAGCCCCTTTTATATAGGCAAAGAAGTTAGAAAAAAAAAAACAAAACAAAACAAAAAAAAACCTTTTTAAAATATTAAAATCAAATTAATCTAGACAAACATAATTTGAATCAAAATCAATTTTATAATCCTATCTTTATATTTATCTTGATTTTTCATCAATACTCTTTTGAATAAAAAAAAGAAAAAAGAAAAATACATTAATATGATTCCGTCATTTTACTTTCTCTCTCAAATTGGAGCACAATATGTAGAATACATTATGGAGAACAAGCTTTGAGTATAATTGGATATTTTCATGCCTATGAGAGAGAAAATAATTTCCAGCTTGCTAGTACTTTTTCTTAATCGAAATTCTATATGCACTTGGAAGTATGAAAATATGAGAAGGCTGGATGTTTTAAATTATGCAAGTCTCTCTTTCTTCCACCTAAAGCTGAACTATTAGTTTGTTTGTTAAACCAACATTATTTCGACCCACTCAAATCCAATCCTACCTACCCCTTGGAAAATCTATACAAAAATTACACCATTCCTAGTTAATCCCTTAAGTGACAATGTGACAAAATAAAAGACCATCAGAACAATCGAGCAAAAACAGGAAAGGACATCCCACCAAGATAGGCTACATAACCTACAACCAACAGTTGACTATTTAAAACTTGATATCACTGGAGAGGAATATCGTGCTTGGCTAAGTTAACTAAAAGTAAAAAATACTTTTAAGTAACTTTTTGTTCAAAATATATTCGGATATTTAATTTTTTTCTTACTTTCAATCAAAAAAGTTGTGAAAGTAACGGTAATCTACTGTAAAAATAAGTAGCTTGCTTATTTCCAGCTTTAACCAATAAAAAATATTTATTATAAAACTCATTTTTTACTTATAATCAAACAATATAATCTTAGCCAAATATGTTAAAAACCCAAAATCCAAACAAGTCCATGATTTTATATAATGCAGTATTATTGTGCGCAGTCAGACGACAAAGATAGATATACATAAAACCGGCAAAATAGGCACACTGCATTACCAATCAACAAGTTATATTGGTTAATTTTCATTAAAAGAATCTAAAATCAGATTTATCTGCCCATTTTTCAACGTGGAAAATTATCTAAATACCACTAAACAAATAACATTGTATAATCGCATATAAAATTTCAGCTAAAATGTCCGGAAAAAACTAAACACATAACTCACTTTGAACAATGCAAACACTGCTTCACTCCAACTTGTTTTAAGTAATTTTCCATATCTATTAGGATTAAGGAGCCATATAAAATCTACACCGCAGATGTTCCCAAGATGATTCCGATGGCTTACCCACTGCATAAAAGCATAAGCATCAGAAACAAGAGATTTCCGGATCACGGGTGACTGAGATAATTAATGACAGTGGAGAGCAAAATTACCTTGTGGGCATCTGAATCGCTGTACTGATGAGCAGTATCATATGATGATACAAATCCCTGAGATCTAAGAAATTTGTAAACATGACCCCTCTTGCTACCATTCCAGTCACTGCAAAAGTTAAACACGTGTATTTGAGTATTATTTTGTACTCACTAGAGAACCCTCTTGAGAGCATGTATGGTACATAATACAAGACCATTTTGGACAACACTAATGAACAACATCATTAACTTCTTTTCCTTATTAAAGACAATGCTATGAAAGGAGAAAGCAAAAGGACACAAACGTACCCACAGAGTACAATAGGCATTGGACTGAGCTTGTTTTCTATTTGATATGATTCAACATATTCCAATATTTTGTAGACCTATCAAAGGATGCCATCATACAAAATAGGATTACAAAACAATGTCAAAAGGAGCTAGGATGAACAGCATTCAGAAAAGGGTTTCAACATACCTGTCGCAGTCTTTCCAAGCACAAACTTGAATCATGTGGAAACAATAAGTGTGTGTTCACTATAAGAATTTCTCGGCAAAGATTGCTATTTCGACATTGTGAGGAGGGTGCAATAAGTTCAACGTGTAATAGCTGAGCAACACGGTCACCAAAATCATTGAAAAGCAAATCTTGATGGCTGACGACCCTAAAGTAGTCCTTATGTACAGCAGTCA
>CAIGRF010316587.1:4510-19860 GCA_903798235.1 Fraxinus ornus | reverse complement strand
AGAAATAAAAAATCTTGATTTAAACTAAAGTATAAAGGAAGGATAATTGTGACTTTTTATCAAAGGAATATACTTTGCCACGTGTACCTGTATTCTAGTTGGGATTTAAATCCCTGGATGAGTAGCACTACTCAAAAAAAATATGAAATAGTGGACTTCACGATTCTCTCTCTCTCTCTTTTTTTTTTAATTATGAAACTCTTTTATTAAAAAAAACACGTAATATTGAAAAATAATAATTTCCAATTAAACTATGCAAAATAAAGACTAGATTTCTGGCGAGCATATCAACTAGGATTAATCCCTTTGTACAGGGATTAATTTACAGGGGCCTGGGCCGGGCCCCACATGTATTAAAAAAAAAATTTAATTGCGCGAGCCCCACCATGTGTGTTGTATGTAAAATTTCTGTACAAAATTTCTGTACAATAAGCATGATTCTATGAACTAAATCCAATAAAACTTTGAACTAATAATTGGGCAGGGGCCGCGCAAATGCAGTCCCCCACCAGTACATATTATGACGTAGGCTCGATCGCTTGAGTCGACCTTAGACAATCACCCCTCCAAAGTGCAATGGAAACTGCCAACCTAGGCCATGGCATTCTGAATCACCCATTATCAACCCACTTGATCTTATTTTATAATAACTCTTAGGGATGGGCATTGGGACAGGTCGGGTCGAGTTTGACCCAAAAATCGACCCGACCCGACATACTCGATTTTGTACTTTTTTTTTTACCCGACCCGACTCCTATACTAAACCGACCTAACCCGATTCGATCAGGTCGGGTCCCTTTTTTGGATAAATTATCGA
This sequence comes from Fraxinus ornus, assembly GCA_903798235.1. Taxonomy (NCBI): domain Eukaryota; kingdom Viridiplantae; phylum Streptophyta; class Magnoliopsida; order Lamiales; family Oleaceae; genus Fraxinus; species Fraxinus ornus. Next base: position 19,043 of record CAIGRF010316587.1, on the reverse strand, counting down.
TAAGTATGTTCTCATTCTTGAGCGCTTACTCACTTAACCCAACTTGCCCAAAGCCCTATTCTGGACGCCTTCAAACCAATCAAGGGTTTATCGGTGAGGGTCGTATGGTGGTAGCAACAGAGGAAGCGGTGGCGACGGACAAGGGATCCCACACAGCCTCTAAACTCAAGAGCTCCACCCATTAAAAAGAGAGCACTCAAGAACAAATCTCTTATTTGCTTTGATTTGATGCGTATACAGGGATCCAAGCTTAATATAGCATAGTTTTAGTAAGAATGTGTTTCTTATTTGCTTTGATTTGTTGCGTATATGATGAGTGTGTTTACGCACGAATTTTATATCAAATTAACTTAATTATTTGCCTAATTTTTATGGTTATAGAACGACTTTAATGTGTGTGCTAGTTTTGTTTTGAAGATTTGGTAAAGAAGTAAAAAGGGAGGTGTTGAAGCAAGACAAGGTGAAAATGGACAGAAAAATGGCACCCAATCGCCATACAAGGAGCGCTCGAGCGTCGAAAAAACGGAAGAAAATCAGCCATAAAGGCAGCACCCAGGCATTACCTATGCAGCGCTTGGGCGCTGTTCATGAAAATCAGCAGCAAAAAATTCCAGTAAGGCAGCACCCGTGCACAAAAGATGCAGCGAAGCGCTGCCTGGATTCCCCTTCGCGTTGCCTAGGCGCTTAGGTTTGTTGTTTGGGCCGCGAAAAGCCCCGAAAAAGATTCTAATTTGGTCAAGAACGTGAGGGAAGTATAAATAGACAAGAAGATGCACGAATTGGAGGTTCCACACATTGCAAAATAGAGAGAAATAACAGAAGATTGAAGAGGCAATTCACGAGACAGAATTCATCACAAATTCGAGTTCAAATCAAAGATTGGAAGCGAAAGAAGATCTTGGTGCAAGAACTGATTCTATTCCATATTTTTAGTCATTTAAATTTGGTGATGTATTCGAATATGTTTAATTATTTTATCACTTCATCGTGTTTAGCTAAATTCTACATTAGGGCAAATAATGTAATCTCTTGAGACCCTTAATTCTTTAATTCAAGACTTCTGTAGTTTATTCTTCCACGTGTTGATTTTATTATGATTTTTATGTTTTGAATTATCTGGCCAATAATTTGATGATTAATTGAGTTTCTTACGAATCAAGAGATGAGTTCGAGCCTTAGAACGTATAATAAAATCCGATAATGTGTACAGATACATATACTAAGTATTACGGTCGTTATATGAATTCCTAGAACTATAACTCGTTTAACTAAGGGTAATTCGCATAGAGATATGGAATTGAATTAGTTGAATAGGTTCAATGAGAACTCGAGAGGGGTAAATTGAATATCATAGGAGAATTCGACCGAACACTACATTATGTCAGAATCTTGAATTAGGAATTAAGGTGATCATTAGATGAATTTGTTTTGCCTTAATATTTCTTACATACGTTAATCTTTGATCAATCATTGTTTGACATTTTATCATAATTTCCATTAGTTTTAGGTATTTAGTTCATTATAGAAAATCAATAGTCACAACTATCACAATTCTTTATTTATTTGCTTACATCAAATAGGAGTAGAAAAAGTAGATTAAGATTAAAGTATAGTTTTCGTGGGAACGATAATCCGGACTCATAGGTCCACCATATTACTTGTTACGATATCGTACACCTGCAATATAAAAAAGCAACAGTATACAGGGATTTTGTAACTGGTTTTCACAAGAGAAAGACGAAGATGAGAAAAGAGGCATTTTAGAAACAAGAATTAGCCCTACGCAGAAAACGCATTGAGGGTCAATTTTGAGCCTAACCCGACCCGACCCAACCTACAATTATTTTGAATTTATTTTACCCTACTCGACCTAGATTTATTTCTAAACCGACCTACCCGTTTCGGGTCGAGTAGGGTCGAATTTCGGGCTGTGGTTTTCAAGACTAGTCCTAATAACTCCTTAATCAATCCTTATTTGTTTTTTGTTGACGTGAGAACCTGCAGTCGCTATCCGTAAGTGCGTACTAGGTAAATCTAGATTCATGTGCAGTATCATGCAAACCACACAAGAGATATAAACTGCATTAGACAAGTCCGGTGCAACGGGCTCGACTGAGGAAATGTTGGCAAGGGATTCAAACTCGTGATTTTCGGTCTCCAGTTCACCTGCTCCACCAACTCGATCACCCCGAAGGGAATCCATCCTTATTCTTCCTCTGATGTGGGATTGTGACAAGATAATTCCCAAATCACAAGTCCCAACATATTGCTCACAAAGTTTGATTACATGTAATATGTAAGTCAATTATGCTATAGCCTATATTCATATCTTTGTGATGCCGAACAGAATAGTGGTTATTCTATTCTGAAATCAATTGACAAATGGAGGGAAGAATGCAAGAGAAACACCAAGAGAAACTATAAAGTTCTTTATTATTCAACAATTGAATGAAAAATAACCCACAAGCCGGGTTATATAGCCGAATATGCGAAATTAGTGAAAATTTACCAAAAATGGTAAATTCTAATTTTACTACCAAAATAAAATAATTAATAAAAGAAATAACATCACCAAAATTCGGCTCAAATCGAGCTCTTATTCTATATTAAAAAGGTAATCGAAATATTACCATAAACGGTAAAAAATAACTTAAATTGATGATTCGGAAAGGAAAACAGCTGAATTCGGCTTCGAAATCGATGCGGTGAGCATGTCGTGCGCGCCAAAAAGACCTTTTCAGATTGGGGTCATGGGTGTGATTCTGATAACCGTAGTCAAAGTTATGACCAAATTACCGAAACACTCTCAATTACCCAAAATTATGCGATCACTGTCATCCTTGCGCCGATCTGCCAACTCATGATACTTTAGTGCCATTAACGTGCTATCTGACAACCCAGCATCTGACTCGGACCCTCCTGCATCACTTTGTTAACACTGGTCAAGTTGAACGAGCATTGCATGTTATTCAGAAATATTTTATAAATGTTGTAAAAGTAATATTTGATATCAACTTGTAGGAATAATTTGATAAGTATTAAACTCTCTAAAGAAAATAAAATTTAGAATAAAAATTTAAGAGAAAATTGTACTCTTAAAACCCAAATTCTGTGATTCAAATTTTTCGTGACGATGAAAAAATACAATTACAAATGAACAACATTTTTATATATACTACATTTGGTACATAAGAATTAATCTAATACATGAATTTAAACATTCATTAAAACTTCTAGATACATGAATATGAATAAATTCATCTATAATAATCTATATTCATATAGACCAAGATTCATCAAGCCAAGATTTATTGAGTTTAAATTAATTTGAATGTTAATTAATTGAGAATTAATGACACGAAATTCATACATGATAATGATTTTGTAGTATTTATTATATATTGAAAAATGAAAAGTAAGGTATTATTGAAATAATTAAATTATAGTAGGGTTAAAATCGTTCAAAAAAAATGATTATCACTTAATGTGATATTTAATATATTATAGATTAAATTTGATATGGTTGTGAGATAATATATTTTTACATATTGATTTTAATAATACATTAAACAATCAATGACATAATATTATGATAACACATGGAGTATCAAACTTAATATACTCTAAGTATGTATAATTAGTTTAATCTTATGTAAGTTCTGAATTGATTTAAAATAAGTTATCCATTTTGATTTATTATCAGAGTTACATTTAAAATAAGTAATTTTTTCTAAATTAGATATAAAATTATAATTTATTTAAATATGTTTATATAGAAAAAGTAGCTTATGTTAAATTTTAACAGTAAATTATTACTTATTTAAATTTAATATTTTATTTATAAGTAAATTACATACAAGAACGATATTAATTAGTCATTACAAGTCACTCTCCATATAATACCCTAATAAAGTTGTAATCATCCGAAAGACTATTAATTATAAGCAACGAGTTCTGCAATTTGACTGCTGCAATTCCAATTTTTTTTCCCAGTAAATGTTGATGGAATGAATCATCAACTTTTTGCAGATCTCATTTCTCTTAATTAATGCACAATTAGCTCATATTTGACCCACATTATTTTTTTCATTCTCATTTTTCTACTCATTTTCAACCACACATTCTTCAATAAAATAATATTTTTTATTAAATCAATAAATTTTCCTTCTTTTTCAACTACATATTCCTATCACATCAATTCAAAAAAATGCATTATCTCATTTTAATATATACCAAGCACACTCTTAGTCTTTAAATGGGGGTATATCAATACTCAAGTTTTTACTAGTTAACAACATTACATAGTACGATAAGCGGTCATGCTAAGAAATTTGCAAGGAGATGAAATAGTCGGAATCGGAGTAAAGTTTTAGACCCTATTTGATGTCCATTGACCATTAGTGAGAAAATGATATTTTGAATGGTGATTTTTTAGATAATGTGTAATTAAAAATTTAGATTTACGTAAAAAAATATTTTATTGTGTAAATTCATGATTGAAAATGAATATAAAAATTAAAGAGTTTTAAAAAGAGACAGAGAAACATATAGAGAGTTATAGCTGAAAAGGAAAATCCCAATAGGAACAACGAGGTTTTGTATCTCGAGCCAAACTCGATATTTTTTGGTCCGCCCACCAGACACGGCTATGGGGGACCTTGCATTTTTCTGTATTCTTGGCTCAATTAGACAGAAAACTACAATCGAGCCATTGACCCATTAAGAAATTTGACCTAACTCAACTCACTTTAAACTTCTATCCGGCCCTTGTTTGACCCTCATTAAATTTTTTTAGATTTTTCACTTTCCTAATTTTAACCACATATTCTTCAAATAAAATAATACTACATACAAATCTAAAATTTTTCAACCACACATTCTCTCATCAATCACTATTCCAAAATTTATAAATTCTCCAAAGTGGTGGGAAAACAATGACTAGATATGAAAGGCAAACGGTCAAAATTTTGGAGATCAAATTTTCTCCACGCGTACACCATTATCTCATAGTTTTTGTTTAAGACCTATTTTTTAAAATAGTTTTCGTAAGAAGTAATTTTTTGAAGAATGTCGGACTAAAAAGTAAGAAATTCTGAGTTTACGTCCAAAATTATTTTGTTAGAAGAACGTTTGATTGAAAATAAATTTAAAAAAAATAAGGCTCAAATATGGGTATAGTATATTTTGTCACCATTTTTTTTGGCCGAATATTTTTTCGCCATTTAAGATGTTGATAATGACTAAACAAAATAAATATTTCTAAGCAACAATAAAGAGAGACATATTAATTTAAAATTCTTGATTTTCATTTTCAAACTTGAATTTAGAAATGGAATTATCAGAACGTGGGATGTTCAAAATCTTGCTCAGAGAATATCCACTACACCACATCCCGATCAACCCCAACAACTGCCGTAATTTATTCAGCACAAAACCACTTAACAAGCAATTAAGTTAGAAAAAAACGCCAAAAAAATCCCCCACGCCATGAGAAGATGGAGCCAAAAAAAAGTGAAAAAATCGCAGCATTATTTGAACAGTTGAAGAATCTGGAAAAAGATTGGGAAACTATTAATAAACAATCAAAATTAAGTCGTAGATGTTCGANTTATAGCTGAAAAGGAAAATCCCAATAGGAACAACGAGGTTTTGTATCTCGAGCCAAACTCGATATTTTTCGGTCCGCCCACCAGACACGACTATGGGGGACCTTGCATAATTCTGTATTCTTGGCTCAATTAGACAGAAAACTACAATCGAGCCATTTACCCATTAAGAAATTTGACCTAACTCAACTCACTTTAAACTTCTATTAGATATGAAAGGCAAACGGTCCAAATTTTGGAGATCAAATTTTCTCCACGCGTACACCATTATCTCATAGTTTTTGTTTAAGCCCTATTTCTTAAAATAGTTTTCGTAAGAAGTAGTTTTTTTGAAGAATCTCCGACTAGAAAGTAAGAAATTCTGAGTTTACGTTCAAAATTATTTTGTTAAAAAAACGTGTGATTGAAAATAAGTTTTAAAAAATAAGGCTCAAATGTGGGTATAGTATATTTTGTCACCATTTTTTTTGGCCGAATATATTTTCACCATTTAAGATGTTGCTAATGACTAAACAAAGTAAGGCCATGTTTGGTACAGATTAAAATCAGATTTTAATCTAAGTCAAAGTCAAACAATCAATATTAACCACATCTTTTATGGTTCCACAACTTTTCAACCACACATTTCAAAAATTTCTATCATAATCTACAAAAAATCTAATTTTAATCTCTACCAAACACGTTTTAAATATTTCTAAGCAACAATAAAGAGAGACGTATTAATTTAAAATTCTTGATTTTCATTTTCAAACTTGAATTTGGAAATGGAATTATCAGAACGTGGGATGTTCAAAATTTTGCTCAATCTCATCCACTACACCACATCCCGATCAACCCCAACAACTGCCGTAATTTTTTCAACACAAAACCACTTAACAAACAATTAAGTTAGAAAAAAAAAAGCCAAAAAATCCCCACGCCATGAGAAGATGGAGCCAAAAAAAAGTGAAAAAATCGCAGCATTATTTGAACAGTTGAAGAATCTGGAAAAAGATTGGGAAACTATTAATAAACAATCAAAATTAAGTCGTAGATGTTCGATGGGTTCATCAGACTCCATTTTTACTTCTTTTTTAGTAATGGAAAAGTCTCCAAGAGGCCTAATGTCTGCTCTACAATACAGAAGGTCTCCTTCAGATGGAATAATTTATAAGCTGAAAAAAAGTGATTATGCAGTAGAAGAAATAATTACAGACAGAAGGGCTGCAATAAAAAGTGGCAAACTTAAAGGAAGGCAGCTTTTGGGAGCTTTTGAAGGAGCGGCTGATATGGAATTAGAACAGAAAAATGATGAAGAAATTACAGGCAGTGAGTGTTTGGTTTCTGTTTGTAAAGTGGATGAAAATTCAGTCCAGAAAAATGCGAAAAATCGTCAACAGAAACTATCTGTCGGTTCTTGTTCGGGATCTGATTCTTTGTCCGAGGTTAATCAAACGTTGGACGAAGCGAAAAAGGAAGATGAATTGAAGGTTGAAAGAGTTGGTAGAAATTTGAGAGGAAATGGAGGAAGATTCATGCATGCAATGGCTTGGTTTGCTTTTGTGTCGATGCTGTTTACTCTTGTCCTCATTTCAATGACTTGTGATGGAAAAAATGTGCATGAAGAAGACAAGGTAACATACCTAGTACCAACATAAAAACTCTCAAACAATCCTCTTAATATTATGGCATATTCGATATACGATATTAGATAGTATTCTTATTTCCTTATTATTCTTATTTAATACAGTCAAATGTTCCTTAAGGGTTTACCACAATCTATTTCGTACACGTGTTTCTTTATTTCAAGAATAACATGAACTTTTTGTTATATTTGAATTGTTATAAATTTCATTACATTCAATTCTAAATCCCTCATTTCACAAATTCTCGTATGTTTGGATCATGTTTATAAACACTTAGCCCTTGGTTTCAAAATGTATTTTATCTCTTTCTTATTGTCAACCATACGTTCTTCAATAAAATAATATTGCACGTAAATTCAAAACTTTTTCTTGTTTTTTAACCACGCATTCTCCATCAAAATATTATTCGTAAATGTATTTTGAACAAAAACTAGGGTACAAACAGACTCTTAATCAATTTTTATCAATACATTTTGAGGGACTCGTAAATACTACACATTTATCCACCATTTATTTATATTTATTGAGATTAAGGAAAGGGATCGGGCAGGCTTAAATAACATTATTTAAGCAAGCAAGATCAAGACTTAATTTGCTAATCTTTTCCAGGATGATGATTAATTTAAATTGTTTATAAACAGTTTTCAAGCATTTATCTTGATCTTGCTTGAGCATGTTTTGATGAATTCAATTAAAATCTGATATCTAAATTCTATTTCTTGTGCTTTTGCACTTGGATTTGGATGGTTAATTCTGAAACCACTAAAAATATAAAGACTTGAAGAATATAGCAACCTTGAGCTAGGGTCTCAATAAAGACTTCATTCCAAGCATACAACAAAAAATATAACCAGGTCTTTGGTTTCAGACTTCTCTTATAACCACCCATTCAGTAATTCATGGTCCCATATTTTCAATCAAGCTTCCATTATCATTCACTTTTTGAGTGTGGTTTCCCTCTACATTTCATATATATAAATTAGGTCCTTTAGGAAAAAAAGATGATTATATAAAAAAGTAATGGGACCTAAGTTTCACTTATAATGTGAATCATTCAATTAAAAACCATATTATTTGAGCCAAAGTGTTTTGAAGATTTTGTAGTGATTTAACCATTCACTAAAGTTGGAAATGTGCTCGCTTCTTAATTTAGTTTTGAGAAATCACATATATATTGACGTGACACGCAACCAAAATCGTGATTATATTTTAACAAAATATAGATATAAAGACATTTGTAGGATTGATGGTATGACGTTCTATATTAACTTATAATTAACTCGTCAAAATGTTCATTTTGAAACTTGAACACATTATTTTGGAAAAATGTATTCTGAAATAGTAGATTGATGGAGAATATGTGGTTGAAATAGAAGGAAAAGATATTGATGTGATGAAANAATTCGACATTGTACCAGCCCCCAAGAATGAAGAAGGGGTTTAATTACTAAATGGATACAAGCTGTGGCTAATACTCGAGGCATAAAAGAGGCATTTCCAAAGGATCCCGAAATCACCAACCACCTGGACCTAATTCACAATAAGGCCACCACCTTTCGGTAGAAAATAATGTCTGAGGTTAACATGTCAACATTCAAATTTGATTTGGTTCCTAATCTTGGTCTGAGATCATCATGTTCATGTCAACCGTCCAACAAAAAAAAGTGAAGTGGTTGTATCTTAAAAATGTTATGGGCATGATTATGTCAAATATTTTTGTCGCGTTTCAACAATTTCAACATGAGAAATGACATGTCGTAGCATATGTTTCATCTTGAGAAACCAATTAATAAAACCACCAAATCAAGAAACGCATTGGTTGTTTCTTTTTTAAGCACCCTTTGAACAAACTCGCATGGTTAGTAAACTAGATACACTGTATTTGGTGTTGGGTGTATGTACATCATTAGTCCTTTTCAGCATGAAAATCGAAATACATTGCGTGGTAGCATGGAAACAAACTTTGTCATTATGGGCTAGTCATTTTCCTCAAATTCATACAAATGCCTTGTAAAAACACATCCCAGGCTTGATGAATAAATGTGATCACTTTTTATGAACTCGTTGATAATGATTCTGATCTAGTTTGTGACCTGTTAGTAGTGAGGTCTTTACGGATAGAAACCAAATCTGTTATGACTAAAGATATCCAAGCAATTTGAATGGCGTTCATTCAACCATTTGGTATTACATGTCCCCATGTTGTGAAGCCATTACCATCACTTTTGAGCGCATTTTTCCTTTACACGTTTCATAATAAGTCCTGTTTGGTGGGGATTAAAATATGTTCTTTAGTAGATTTTGATAAAAGTTGATGAAATATATGGTTAAAAAGTTATGGAACCTCTGAAATATGTGGTTAAAATTAGTTATTGACTTTGACTTAAATTAAAATTTAGATTTTAATTTTTACCAAACAGTGCAAAATTATATTTTCTCAACTGACTGATTTAAACGTTGGTGGTCTACGTGATTAAAACCCCTAGCTTTTATTTCACGATATGGNGGCTATATTTTCAATTTTTATTTGATTTTAAGCTTGGCCAAACATGCTCTAAATCATCAAACACGTCAGTTTGTCTAGAGCTAATTTTTTACTACTTTATTCTAAAGATGGTGTTTGTCATTCAACCGTTTCATAGGAAGCATGAGTGTTTTTACCACCTTTTTTTTTTTGGTAAAACATCGTTCTAAATAGTATTTTTTTTTTAGAATATATGGTTAAAAAATAGATTTTTTTAGATTTACGTGTAAAATAATTTATTGTGTGAACGTATGGTTGAAAATAAATATATAGAAAAAAAAGTTTTAAAAGAAAGCGAGACAAACATGGGCTAAACATGATGTGATTTTAATTTTTTTTTTTCTAAATATTGTTTAATTCTCGGATCGATCATGCAACCGGTGCATTATAAACGAACATGCATGAATTATTTTTTACATTGAAGAAACATAATTTTTTTTTTGATTTTTTAATAAAAAATAATCTATTTGATCTAGAGATTGTTTGGCAGAGACTTTACAAGAAAAATGATTTTCTTAAAAAGTAAAAAAATACATGATTGAAAATGACTTTTAGAAAATATTTCGAGCATGTTTGAACCCTAATTTTTTCTAAAATGCATTTTGGAATTGTGATTTTTTGAAAAATGTGTGGTTAAAAAAATTGAGTTTACGTGTAATATTATTTTATGGGAAACATGTATGGTTAAAAATGAAATTTGAAAAAATGGAGCCCAAACATGAGCTATATATCATTGTGCTCACACTAGCAATCTGGCGTGAAGCAAAGTAGTGGTAGCTCAAGCATGATTTCGTCAAATATTTTTGTCACGTCTCAACGTTTATTTTATCACGTGTGAACACTTTGAATAAGAGAAATGAAATGGTGGCATCTTGAGAAAACAATTGACAAAAAACACCAAATTATGGAAACCATTGGACTGTGACTTTTTGAAGCACCCTTTGGACAAATCACATGGTTAGAGAAGAAGATGTACATTTGGTGTTGGACGAATGTGTATTTCAACATGAAAATTGAAATACGATTGCATAGCTCGCAAATCACACATGAGAGATAAACTGCACTAGGCAAACTCGGTGCGACAGACTCGACAAAGGAAGTGTTGATAGAGGATTCGAACTCATAACTTTCGGTCTCCGCGTTTACCTGCTCCACCAACTCGACCACCCCCGAAGGGGTACCTCGTAAATATATTTTTCTTATGAAAATTTATCGAAATAATTATTTTAAGATTAAAAATTTCTAAATCTCTTTATTTATTTAGAAAGGTTCACCACGATTTATCTTTTTAATTGAATGGTGTAATTATCTATGCCACACTACATAAAAAATGCTCACTCTCTAAAAATAATTTGCCCCTAATTATTGCAAGTCAGACTACGAGAAATATTGATCACTTAAGGCAGTTGATAAGAAAAATCTTGCCCAGTGGGATAGGTAGATGGGACATTGGACCTTGTTACCTAGGAAATAATTAGATTCCAAATCCTCCAATGTTAAAGCTTGATTTAATTATTGTTTGTCCTTAATTCTTTGTCCTAATTGGTTTTTTCTTAAAAGCGTATCCACCCATCATTTCTTTGAACAACATCACTTATCATACATGAATTATAGCCCAATTATGTCTTTTCCATAAGACTCTTTGAACATACTTGTTTAGTATCACGAGTTAAGTTGAGACTCTATTTTAAAATTTTCTTTATTTTTATGATATGGTGTTGAATCGTTTTAATTTTTTTAGCTTATATTTGGTTCCGCTATTTTTTTTGGCCAAGAAGTGATTTTCTCTACCAATGAAGTGATGTCAGTTTGATTCTTATAGTATATCGTGACAGGCATATTATGACATCAAAATTAGCCATCAATTTGCAGTTATTTGTCATAAAGTCGAATTCAACCTCGTTCGAATTTCAATTATGGGAAAAACTCTTAACACAATTACGCTTCATAGGTCTTGTGAATTTATTGGGAGATACAATTCAATTATTAGACCAAATTTGATGTAATCATTGGAGATGCTCACGTGCTTGTTTGGGGTGGGGTGCCGGCACAAACAGTTGCATTTGTAGGTCTTGTTTTTTTTATTTAAAAATTCAAAATCAAATATATCAGATTTTGCTAAAAATCTCCTAAATAGGTAGAACAAACATACACTCAAAAACTGTTAAAGAATGAACATATATAAAGATCCCCCAAAAAAAAAAGTCCCAAAATGTTCCTTAATCAATGCAGAGCCCCAAAAAGAAAATAATTAGATATGGCTAAGTGGTGAAAGAAAAAGTAAAATATAAGTCCATGTTAAATGGGGATTAAAATTAATTTTTAAAAAATCTTAATACAAGTTTATGAAATGTGTGATTGAAAAATTGTGGGTCTCTTGAAATGTTTGTATAAAATTAATTGTTGATATTGATTTAAATTAAAATTTTAATTTTAATCGGTATAAAATTAATTGTTGACCCCTACCAAACATATTGAAAAAATTTGACAGAAAATATGAGAGAGAGAGAGAGAATAAAAAACAAGACTAAATTAACTTTTTATTTTTGAAAAAATTCATGTATAAGAGAAGGCATGTTTGATAGGTCATTATTTTTCATGGAAAACAAATTCCAACTTCTATTTTTGTCTTGTTTGATACACTTTTTTCCCATGAAATTCATTTTCTTGGTTTGGCTCGTATGCTCACATTTTCCTTGGTTTTGTGGAAAATCAATTTCCACCAATTTGGTGAAAATTAATTTTTCAGCTTTTTTTTCGGATAATTGGAAAAAATTTTAGACACAATGGTAAAAAAAATATCACTTTTAATGACAATTTCCGTGCAAAACAAAGTCAAAAGAATGGTATTCGATATAATAATTTTTTTATTTTTTTTTTATAATTGGAATAAATTCTAGACCCAATGGTAAAAAATTATCACTTTAATGGACAATTTTCATGAAAAATAAAGCTAAACGGACACCAAAATTTCAACATTTTTCAGGTGAAAATTATACAAATCGAACACAATTAATTACAATTCCTAGTAAAACAAATTCTAGACAATTCAATTCTCTATAATTCATTTTCTTTCCACCAAAATTCCACATTTTCAATCAAATGAACCCTAAGTATAACTCATTTCANATAATTCATTTTCTTTCCACCAAAATTCCACATTTTCAATCAAACGAACCCTAAGTATAACTCATTTCAAAATTAGAAAACAATGTTTATTATTTCGAAAATCAGATATAGTTAAAACTTATTTATTAAATAAATAATTAAAAATATATTATGGTTGCAATTACGTATTTATTGGTCACAACTTATTTACCAATCACATATTATCAAATTAATTAATCATAAATTATTTTTCGATTACAAATAAAAAAAATCTATACGTTACAATTCATTTCTCGATCACAAATTACAAATCTTATATGTCAAAAATTATTTTACGACAACAAATATTAAGTTAATTTGTTACAGTTGACCAACTTCTGCGTTACAATTACAAATTTAATCACAATCACACATTCTTCAATTAGCAATTTATTTGTCACAACACCCAAATAATTTGTCCCACCACCCCCCACGCTCACAACCCTACACACACTACCTCAGCCGCCATGAGCACAACCACCTCCAAAATCGCAGCATCGCCATAGCACTCGCAAAATCACCACACCCACAACCATCTCTTGTATCTCCATATATACCACAACACAACCACCACCCTTACCAAAAAAATTCACAAACTCGCCGCACCACAATCGCACACTAACATCGGTTGCACCACCACCGTTAAAATCACTACAAAATATGCTATAAAATCACCACCGAAATTCCTGCAAAACACACCTAAACCAACATGGTAAGGTAAGAGCAGTAGCCTGAAAATCGCTGCCGCCTGTTGCCACATTGTAGAAGTATCAAGTGGCGATGTAATCCTCACCGCAGAAGCCAGGCAAATGCAATGTCGGAGAAACCACTGGAATGTTGCGATTCGTGATCGGCAAAACCATGGATCTATGTGCAGAGGTGTCGACGTTGCAGTTGCACTAAGCAACGGCTATATCTCTGATGTCACGCTTCAACACCGGAGGTGCCATGTCGCCTGATATCGCGTGTTGCAAGAGAAGAGAGACAATAGAGAGACGGGAAATAATGAGAAAGAAAGGAGAAAAAAGAATTAGAGGTTGTTCTCTTTGTATTTTAAGTTTTGAATTCATTTTGAGTTTTGTATTTTTAGTGTCCATTTTTAGATTGTTGAAAATGTGTTCTTTTTGGAATTTTGAAAAAAAAAAATTGAAAACACTCAAAAACGTGTTTTGAAAATTTTGGTTTGATTATAACTAGGGCTGGGCGCGGTTCGGTTTGAGTTGGTTTCGACCCCAACCCGAAACTAAAACCAAATTAGTCGATTTGAAAATATTTCACACCAAACCATTCCACTCTAACTCTTAAATCAAACCAACCCAACCCAAATCGGTTTGGTTTAGTTTGGTTTGGTTCGATTAGTTGGTTTAGACCTTTAAATAATATTGCATCATAAAAAATGGAAAGTCATACAAACAATGATATATGTCATTCAATTTAACTACTCACACTGACACAACCAAGAACCAACACATAATCATAATAAAACCGAATCTTCATCGAGCTTTTTTTCCATCCCAATAGTTCATCTTCATCAACCTGGATATGTGGATATCCATAAGAATGAAAGAGATGTCAAATTATGTTTACTGCACTTAATTAAATATGAAATGCTAAACATATCACAATTATTT
>CAIGRF010316584.1:0-11370 GCA_903798235.1 Fraxinus ornus | reverse complement strand
CTCGGATACTCTACCATAATCATTTTTTCTTTTTTTACTAGAAATATTAAATATTTTTAACTCAAAGTTGTTAGTAAATAATAAATAAGTACTCATATTTAAAATATTTCAAAAAAATAACAATAAAAATAACAAGCATAAAACTAAATTTATACTATATAAATGAAGAATTTTAAAGAATTTAACCAACATGTAGACGACGTGTCGTGTCAATACTTTTTTGAAAAATCACGTATCAGCGTATCCGACACGTATCTGTGTCGTTGCATCTTAGTAGTGCAACACGTAAATTGTGATGTCCATTGTTTAAGCACCTCTTCCTACCTCAGCCTTTTAATTCTATAATATCCATTGTTCACCAAGCAAGAAAAGAAGCAAAACGTATGGACTAACGAAAACCAAATGACATAAGCAAAAGGCTCGTATCCCCACCAGAATTCTAAACCTGAAAGCAAACTCTATGAAGTAAATTTATTGAATTCATACTACATATGGAAATAAAACCATGTGATTTCCTCTAAACTCGTGAATTTATCAAAACACGGGAAAATGGTTGCATGTTTCAGAAAGCAGAAATCAACTCAATGATATTAATCTGCCATTCAAAGTTCTTGAAGAATACCATGCTGTAACTAATATCACCATCATTTTCAGTATGTCATATTGCATGAAACAAGCTTTCACCTGAACAATTTTAGAGCATACTTACTAATCATGATTCTTTCATTTCCTAACTCAAGTCACCGATGGGGTTGATTACCAACAGTACAGGTACAATGACATATCTCAGAACAGAAACAAATAAATAATTAATGCATCATATACCGCTATTGATCGCTCTACTGCTTGGATAAAGTCAATTTTCTCCACAAGAAGTTTACTTTGCCTTCCAGCCAACAATGCAGCTTCATTCACCAAATTGGCCAGATCTGCCCTGCATAATGTCCAAAATCAGAAAGAGAAAAGAGACTTAAAATTCTAGTTAAGGTCAACATCAATCCATCATAAATTGAAGATAGAGAATAATCACCCAGTGAAACCGGTTGTCATAGAAGCGACATCGCCCATATCAACATCCTTCCCAAGAGGAAGTTCTTTCTTGGAAACGTGTACTTTCAAAATGGCTTCCCTTCCAGTCCGGTCAGGCGTTTCCACCTAAAGCCCAAATATTTGTAATTTATTTTCAAGAAAACTACTAAAGCACAAAAAGTTGTTACGTTCAACTTTCAACACTCATAAAGGAAAATTTCAAATTAGCACACCAACCGCAACCACTCGGTCAAATCTTCCAGGCCGGCGTAGGGCTGGGTCTAAAACGTCTTCCCGGTTAGTAGCTCCAAGGACAATTACAGCTGAGTTGCTGTCAAATCCATCCATCTCCTGCAGCATATTTCTAGTACAGTTATCTTTCCTGGGAAAGCTAAATAAGTCATGAAGTAAAAAGAAAGAATATATTAATTTCCAAAAACCATACAGTCAGCAACTGATTTAAGGTTTGTTCCCGCTCATCATTGCTGACAATGCGAAATTTTCCATCACGGCTCTTAGCTACAGCATCTATCTGCACATTCAGGAATGCTAATTCAGAACATTGGGAAAGATTATTCAACAGCTGCATCAGAGATTGGCCATGAATACCCAATAAAAGGATGGGGGGAGGAGGAAGAGGAACCTCATCTATGAATATTATTGATGGGGCTTCCTTCTTTGCTCGAGAAAAAAGGTCTCTGACACGAGATGCTCCCATACCAACATACAACTCAACGAACTCACTTGCTGAACAGCTGATGAAGGGAACTTCAGCTTCCCCAGCAACAGCCTTTGCTAAAAGTGTCTTACCTGTCCCAGGGAGACCCACCTGTAAGACGATGCTGTAAGTACAATGATCTTTCAAAAATAAAAAAGAGAAGAGTATATTGAGTGAACAGTGAAGATAGAAGAAAGAGGATTTCAGCAAATATTTTAGGGTTAATTGTATGTATTTAATCATAAATTTGACGAACTCAAGCAACCATGTTGATCATATCTTCTGAGTATTTCAATACAGTATTGTGCATCAAAGCAAAAGATCCTCTTTTCTAGCAAACCCACCGTTAATACCTAGGCAACATTGAGTGTGAATAGCAGGCAATAACAGAGATTTCATGTGATTCCGAACACTATATCTTGCATCCGAACTTGGTTGAGGACTTAACTTACCAAAAGAACACCTCGAGGAGGGCGTGCACCAAGTCTAGTATACCTGTCTGGATTTTTAAGAAATTCCTGGCCAGTAAAGAAATTCCGGAGTGAGAAATGTATCTCCAAATATAAAGAACTACTATGCCATTGTCAAGTAATGCCAAAATATTGAGGAGCAACTAACATACCACAATTTCTTCTAGCTCCTCCTTGGCCTCATCAACACCAGCAACATCAGCAAAAGTAACAGTTTCCCCTTGTTCAGACACTTTAGCTCCACCAGAACCCCGAGTCTTGCGATTTCTAAGTTGCCCCGGTGAATTCTGTATATTGCAAAGTAATATTAAGTCATGTACCACCACTGCTTTCAGAAGCAAACACATACAGTGTAAGGATTCGTACCTGAGAAAAGCTTACAGGAAACCGATGAAGAAGACCTGCAAGCACTGCAACATAGAATAAAGCTATCTGCAAAATAAAAAACCGAATAAGATCTATCCACAACACTAGCAGGTTATAAAGCACAGACAAACTCATCAGAGTGTGCTGCCATCACAGCCTATTGTTTTATCCATACCCAAATGTCCAACTAAGTCTCCAACATGAGGTTCTTACACTAAAAACTCATTAACAAAGTACAAGGAATGCATATTAATTTCCTTGAAAAATTAACCATATCTAATAAGAAAGTATGCTCTCTATTTCGACTAAAAAATAGGACTTTATACCAAAATCTGGACAACTAGGATGGTTATCCTTAATTTGCTCAATGCTTCCCACTTTATTGCTCATAGAGTGGACATTAGTTGCAACACTACTAAGAGCATATACAACTTTATTAGTTATCTCACGACTTTTATATCAGCACAGTCTGATCTAGTGGTGCGAACGGTGATCTACAGAAGTACGTAGATCAATAAAACAAACAAGTTTGGTGACAGCAACCTACTGTGGGGAAGTGTGGAGGTTTAAAATCGTAGTTGGCGGTTGGTGATGTCTCGAGGTTGTAGATCAGTTGAGTCCAAGTTTGATGATAATGTGGGCGGTGTTGACTAATGGTGTCACGTAATATCATGCACTCTATGTGGTTCCATTTGTTGTGCACGTGCTAACAGAGCCCTTGAAGCTTTTTTGTGGTTGGCTTTGCTGTTAGGGCTATTGTATTTGGATTCTTATGCGGTTGACTCCTTTTATGACAAATAAAAAGAAGACTCTTCCCTTTGACGAACAATAACTAGACTCTTCTTTTGATAAAACTAATGTAAAGAATCTCTATGTCTTTAGGACGAAGGACACCACGAGTTGTAGCTTTTGACGGTGAATTTGTTCAGCAGGATGAGTAGAATAACAAAAATATATTAATTGATGCTGAAAGAGCGAGACAAACACATCTCCACTGAGAAAGAGGAAAGAGGATAATTTGGAGAAAAGATTCAATATCAACAAATATATCAATAATCAACAGTGTATATAGTTGCAAATATTTTACTTAAAATCGTTACACAGGAAAATTACCAAACTAACAAAAATGAAAAATCACCTAATATAAAAATAATAGCTATGGAAATAAAATAAATTAAATCTACTCCTTGTTCTTTAGCCCAAAATGAATGCCCTAGTTAGTGGCGAATTTTCCAGGAATATCCATTAGATCTCCATCGGTATATGCACATATGCATGGGTGTATGTATGCATGTAAGTGTGAGACTCATAATTTTGATCAAGTAACTACTGATCTTGATAAAATTCTTCAATACATTTATTTATTTTGTTAAATCGTGATTTTGGAAATTTTGGGGGCAAGCAATCTGACAGATCGAATGGGATATGGTGGGGGAGGGAGTTCTGTTGGCTGCTGTGTGCAGATTTTATTTTGGAAGAGCAATGAGAAGGAAAGGGTAGCTAGAGGACAGAACACAGGTTGCCACAATTGGGGCTTTGGGCTCCACCAGGGATGGAGGGAGCAGTGCGAATGGCAAGGGGTTCAGTCAGACTAATGTGTGGCATTTAAAGTAAAGTATGAATAATATTGATAGTCAGTTGGTCGAACAAGAGAAATCTATAAGATGTTAAAATTATGTTCACATCTGCTTATTTATTTCCTGAAGAGCTTATATTTAGGGCTTATAATCTCCAACCAAAAAGTTTTACCCACACTATGCAACATCTTACAAGTTGTTCAGCAGCTTGGC
Source organism: Fraxinus ornus (assembly GCA_903798235.1). Lineage (NCBI taxonomy): Eukaryota > Viridiplantae > Streptophyta > Magnoliopsida > Lamiales > Oleaceae > Fraxinus > Fraxinus ornus. The sequence goes on along the minus strand of CAIGRF010316584.1, from coordinate 6,997 downwards.
CAAACAAGCTCCAAGTAGATGGCATAGTTCAGTGACAGGTTAAGTAAAAATAATATCAACAGCATGAATAGGTCTGTTATTGGTGTCGCATCATGAGAAAATAAGATACAGCACATATAGCCAAAAAATTACCGCTGACTGTTCATGAGAATGTCAAGGTAGATAAATGTACAAGGACTGAGTAACAAACGGTCATCTTTTTTAAATGGTAAAGAATCACAAGTTGAAGACAACAAAACAAAAGGCAAGATGGTTTGAATACTAACAGGCCCCAATTAAATAAACATATTCTAGAAGGATCAAGGAGATTGGAGAAGACTGGAGATGCCCGTATTTGAGGGATCCGATCCAGATGGGTGGGTCTTTCGTGTAAAACGATATTTCAACATTAATAGAATGACAGAGGAGGAAAAGGCAGAAGCCACTGTTGTATGCTACTACGGCGAGGCTTTGGCCTTGTTCAAATGGGAGGACAACGCAGGCCAATGAAGAATTGGGAAAAAGTGAAGATCCAGCTACTGCGTAGGTTTCGACCCTCACAAGAAGGGTCTCTTTGTGCCCAATTTTTATCCCTCCGGCAGAGCTCCACGGTCAGAGAATATCATCGATGATTTGAGACCTTGGAGTCACCATTAACGGACGTATCTGAGGAGATTTTTGCATGCAATTTCTTCAATGGTTTAAAGCCTGAGATAAGAGCTGAAGTCCATTTACTAGGATCATTGGGCTTGGAGCATATCATGGAGGTAGCCCAAATGGTAGAGGACCAGACCATAGTAACCCAACAAGCTCAATGTACTGCTGACCCAATTAAACACATGAGTATTCCCTTTCACAACCCAAATCCACCCCCTTCTCTCAACCGAAATCTAAACCAACTTCCCAGCCTAGTTAAAAAACAAACAGCACCCCTAAATCTTCTCCCAACTTGTCAAAACAACTTTACCAAATATTCCACCCCCTACAAACAACTCACAGATGTAGAGATTCAGTCAAAAAGAGAAGAAGTCTTATGCTATCGTTGTGATGAGAAATTTACAATTAGACACAAGTGTAAAAATAAGGAGCTACAAGTTCTTGTAATTAGAGAATTGGAAGAGGCGACGGACGAAGAAGTCACAACCAATGATAGTGAGCTGGAAGAACTGGGATCAGGCAAGAAGGAGCTGAACGAGTTACGTTTAAGTTGCTGGGGCAGTAACAATCAAGTATACTTTCCACCTTGAGGGCAAGGTGACTGAAATGGGAGGGGTAATTGATAGGCCCCAATTAAATATATATATTCTAGAAGGATCAAGAAGATTGGAGAAGAATGGGACTGCAACAAACTCTGTTACGGGGGTAGAATGGGGAGGGAAAATCAGTTACAAGTAGCTTATAAATAGGGAAGAGTTAGAAGAATAAGCATGCAAAATAGTGAGTGAAATCATATTGTAAAGAGTTACAGCCCTTTCGAACGGCTGATTGTATTACTTTTCTTGCTGTAATTCAGAATTCAATCAATAGAGAAGTCTAATTTCTATCCTGTTCATTTGTTTCGTTAAATCCACAGGTGGTACTTATCAAACACATTGAAAATGGACTAAGATTAGTGAGTCATGGTTGAATGAAGAATGTATAGATTGTAACTGTAGGTGACTAGAAATATATTGTAGATATGGTTTAATATCGGAATTTTAAAAACTAAAAACCACAGTTGCAGTGTGTAGGTTAAGACATCGATCATCAAAAAGTATAAAGTGGAGGTATTTATGGGATTCAAAATGACCACGGTAGTAAAGGGCATAGTATCTGTATGACCAATAAGAGCAGATAGATGAGAAGAGCAGTTGTACTAGAAATTTATGCGCTACAAATATACCACATATAAGCAAAATAATATGGCTGAAGCGAGGATTTTAAGGTAAAAAAAGAGTGTATACTAATGAGGAAGTTAAGGTAAAAAAATGAGTGAAGACTGAGTAAGAAATGATTAACTCCTTTAAATGGTAAACAAGAACATGTTAACGACTAACCAAGAAAGAAACAAGCAAGACGATTGTGGGAAGACGGAAAAAAGATGATAGTCTAGTACTGCTGTAAATTGAGTTTACAACCAAAACACAATTACATTGCATGATTACAAAAGATAAGATTTTGCACATTATAGCAGATAACAAAGTCTTAGTTGCAATGCAAGTGCAGAACCACGAGTATCGGTCTGGGGTGCAGGCCAAACCAAACATAAGTTCAAGAATGATATCACCTCAGTAGAAGTACTGTCACAGTAAGATTTAATGTATTATTTGAAAACATGGGTAGGAAAACTGCTAATTCAGATATTTCTTTCTCAGCTAAGTGGAATCAGGGAAATTCTTAACAACTAAGTGATCCTAACGAAATTCCAAATTCAGTTCCAAAAATAATAAAGCAAATGAAGAGCAATTTAAAATATTATCAAAATTCAGCAGATGATCCATCGTAAAAAAATTTGCTACATCTGTAATAAATGAAATTCACTAAACTGTTTAGTTCATAGAAAAGCAAAAGATTCAAACTTTATACTTCAATGCTTTGGCTTGCAATGCCCTTATTCAAATATTAAAAGAAAAAAAGACTAAGATCTATAAATAAACGCCAAAAAAAAAAATCCCAATAACCTCAAAAACTTACATCAGTTAATTACCAGAAAAAGAAAACAGTAGTAATAACTCACCAATGCAGAATTCAAGAACCCTCCAGACCTCTTATCAGGGGAACCAAACTCTACATCATTCTCAACCATCTTCTCATACGGTGTCTTGATATCACTGGGCCTTGTTGTTTTGTACACAATCCTCTTCGTTGGGTTCACACTCCTTAACAAAGAATCTGAGTCCTGTAACTTACTATTCAAGTCACCAACACTCTCCACACTTCCAGTATTGATGGCATCCTTCTTCAACTTAAACATTATGTGGACACCATCAACCTCCACCTTCTGCACCTGGTTATTATTTATCTTATTCAGAAACTCACTGTATGGAACGCTTACAATCGTTGTAGAAGTCCGAGGCTCGGAACCAGGCAATGGAATCCCAGGCCGGAGCAACCTCATCACAAACATCACTATCGCTAACTGTATAAGCAAAACACCAATTTCTTGCGCTTGAATTATAGGCTCCCATCGCCATTGTTTATTCCACTTTAACCACCACCAATTATTCTTTCCCTGCTTCTCCTTCCGGCCAGAACCCGTTCTCGAACCCTTAGATTTCTGGTTTTCTTGCCCCTTGGAATCAGCCTTGTCTGTTGAATCAGTATCATGTTCACAGGAACTATTAGCATAAATTTTCGTGTAATCAAAGTATCGGTTATGACTATTCGACAAAAATCCTCCCCAAACAAGAAACTTGGAAACCCTAGGTTGTAACCTAAACGACGCGGAATTGTGAACTAAACGACGGGGCTTTGCATGTAAAGCTCTATACCGATTGCAGAAGAAGCTGTATCTGTATAAATAATCGGGATTGCTGTATGTATACATGGAAAAATGTCTTTGAATTATTGGAGGCAAGGGTTCAATTGTAACCATAATTTATGAATAAAAACCTTCAGAAAAGAAAATCAAACTGAATACACAGAATCATAAATACATATACATAGATTTTGAGGGGATGGATACATTCAGAGAAGCAGATTGGAGCCGATGGATTTTGACCGTTAAATATCCGCGCACACAGGATATTATGTGGCAATTTATTCACGTCATTTTTTAATGTCATTATTTATAGAAAACACATATTATTGAACAATTTTAAAAAATAAAAATAAAATCGTTCACAACTTTTTGAAAACAAAGAATACCAACATGAACATAAGGGAAATAATTTACAAATAACATTATTGATTCATTATTGTTGTATATTTGAATTCTTTTTCTTAGTGCAAGTAAAAGAATAATGTTATTTGCAGTCGACGTTACATTCATATGACGGTTAGTGATTTAATGAATGTCACGTGGGACGATTACGATGGTAAGTGACTACAGAAAAAATTGTGATAATAGATTGAAAAAGGTGCTTGAACATGAAGAAATGGTGGATACTTTTTAACACCTTTTGAGGATCATAACAGTCTCGAATTACTTGATCGAAGCGAAGATGAACCATGTTCTTCCGAAGTTGGAACTTCTGGGACATCTCAGGAGTCTGATGATCCTCAAGCATCTGTATCGCCAACGAATGTGGCTGTTGAACAAATTCCTGCTGCCCCAAGTCGATGCTCATCCCCCCAATCTTTACTACAACAAAACTTTTCCGTGGACAACCTATCAGAAGTCAACCGAAGGAATCTTCCCATTATCAAGAAAAGTCAACCGAAGAAGTTGACACATAGTGATGCTGATGAACCAACTAATTATGAAGATCAGATGGAAAACTCGGCACTATTTGAAGACACTGGACATGAGGATCAATTGAATTATCCGATGGATCATGAAGAATGAACAACTTCAGAAAGATTTGAAGACAAAGGCGAGCTTTAGAAATTTGCTGAGGACAGAACTCCTACTACTACTTTGTAAATATTAGTGGAAGAGTAACAGAACGGGGACCCATAAGAAGTCTGAAGAAGATGGAGAAGCTATACACCTTGCAAATGCAAACGGTTCAACACTAGGCAATGAAGTTAAATTAAAAATTAGTACTATCAATATTGGAGAAAGCCATGATGAATCTATCATATATATTAGGTGTTCCAAAAGAGAAGAATGATTTGGAGAATTCTATCACTTGCAATACGATAGAGGTAAGCTACGCTTGAGGTCACTGGGACGCGCGTGCACACAGAATGATTGATGAACTTGTATTTTTATTACTTGACAAAATGTAGGACTCATATTGTCAACATTTGGAGATATTGTGCAATTGCCAACAAATTCTTCAGCGAGAAGCATTGAGGAATCCACAAGCGTTTGCATAGTGAAAACGAAATGGTAGCTAACAAGATATATGAACGGGATCCAGAGGGTAAGTCTGGTGAAGTTGAAGAAACTCAGAAAGAAAAAAGTAAGATCAGATTCTGCTAGCGATTGCCACCAAGTTTAGCTTAGATGGAAAGCCTGTTGCAGCCAAGTTCAACTTAGATGACCCAGAATACAGTACTGATTAGTATTAAGGAGTTAGTTTCACAATTTTGCTGCTAGAAATCATAGTTTCTTCTGTATTTAGTTAGTAGCCAGATTAAAACCTTGACCAGTAAGTGGTTGCAATAGCTGGTAAGTTTAAAGAGTTGATAAAATTAAATGATCGTCCGTCGACTCATCTAGTCTCAAGAAGCTAACCGATAGGAATGTAAAATGCATATTTTTTTCCTCCTTATTTTATGTGCTCGTATGATTAATCGGTACCAAAATGTACTCATTAATCTCATATTTTAATTTAGGTGGCAATTTAATGGAGATGGTGTAATTTGAAATAAATAGGTGAAAATAGACCAAAGTGAAAGGAAATGAATATTCAAAGACTAACGTGCAAATACACAAAAGTTGTGTCAAACCTCACGATGAGGATTTGAAAGTGCTAGAGGTCAATTGGTCGAAAGAAGACATCAAATGGATGAAATATCGTCAAAGTATGATCACACGTCAATTTCCAATCGAAAAAATTATGCATCGATTTTCAGCCTCACTTTGAGACCCATTTTTGACATGGAAAAAGATCGAATTGGAAGATAATATCTGAAGTAAAGTTATATCCCTTTGAGTTATCTTTCTAACACATCTTGATTCACTACAATTGGATAACGGGAGTGGAAGATATGACTAAAATACTAAAAGCTGTCCGGCAGAGAAAATTGATAATACTATGCGGTCGCATAGTGTTAATTTCTTGCGACCGCATAGACCATTACTGAGAGTATGAGGGTTGAATTTATTTGTTCTATTTAAATTTGAAACTTATATTTTCGTTGGAAACTTTGAAAAAAAATGTATAAAGTTCCTATAAATCTGTTTTAAATGTATAGTAAATATTATTTTTAATTGATTAAAAATTAAAATAAGAAAATGTCTTTTTACGCTTTTTTACGCATATGTCTCACCTAAGCTCGTCTAGCCCATTGCTCGGCCTCCACGCATCGCCACCCATCACGTCTTTTAGAACCTTGCCAGTAAGTGGTTGCAATAGCTAGTAAGTTTAAAGAGTTGATAAAATTGAATGATCGTCCGTCGACTCATCTAGTCTCAAGAAGCTAACTGATAGGAACGTAAAATGCATATTTTTTCCTCCTTATCTTATCTGCTCGTATGACTAATCAGTACCAAAATGTACTCATTAATCTCATATTTTGATTTAGGTGGCAATTTAATGGAGACGAAGTAATTTGGAAGAAATATGTGAAAATAGACCAAAGTGAAAGGAAATGAAAGTTCAAAGACTAACGTGCAAATACACAAAAGTTGTGTCAAACCTCACGATGAGGATTTGAGAGTGTTAGAGGTCAATTGGTCGAAAAAAGACATTAAAGGGATGAAATATCGTCAAAGTATGATCACACGTCAATTTCCAATCGAAAAAGTTATGCATCGATTTTCAGCCTCACTTTGAGACCATTTTTGACATGTAAAATGATCGAATTGGAAGATGATATCTGAAGTAAATTTGTAACACTTTGAGTTATCTTTTCAACGCATCTTAAGTCGCTATAATCGGATATAGAGAGTGGAAGATATAACCAAAATACTAAAAGCTGTTCGGTAGAGAAAATTGCTAACACTATGCGGTCGGATAGTGTCAATTTATTGCAACCGCATAGACCATTACCAAGAATTTGAGGGTTGAATTTATTTGTTCTATGCGAGCGCGTGACTTTATACTATGTGGTCGTATAGAAGACTTTCGAGACGAATTTTCTGGTTTCCAAATTCCAATCAAACTCTTATGGAAACGAATCTCTCTACACTTTAAAAACCCTAGAAGACGTCCAGACGATAGAGTACGCTTCCCATCTTCATTATTCATTATTTTGCTCTTAGATT